>LWCB01012134.1:0-17456 GCA_001630525.1 Coelastrella sp. M60
CACATGCGGCGCACGACAAGCGAGGTGTCAAGAAACAGACAGGTGCGAAGCGAGTCGAATTTCATACAAGCAACAAGCACACAGAAGCAGACACCCTGACGTACCTGGCCCCTGACCCTGCTATGTCAGGGGCATGCCTTTCACTATTTGAACCTGTGCAAGCAAACGTGTTAGAGCCCTCTGTGAGACCCAGAAGGGCCAACTAGCAGGGATGCTATACATACCTGGAACTCCTACAGAAGCATGATCCTTAGCAGGCGAGCTATGAAATGATCAGGAGCACGTACCTCTCTGCTAATAAGCTCGCTGCTTGCCAATACAGTCACAAAATTAAGTCCTACTTACCAGGCGACGCTGCTCATTGTCGGTGCTGTTGATGAACACACCGCAGATCTCGCAGACTGTCATGGTGCGCTCTGGTTCTGTAAGCTGCTTGTAAAGCGTTTGATGCTGCTGCCCCAAAGCATCTGCCTGCTTGGTGACCTCCATGGCACCATCAACATCACCCATCTCACCCAGCTGAGCAGCACGGGCAACAAGGTCTGTTGTGCACAGCAGCAAAACAAACAAGCAGATGTGACATTGCATAACACAGTGAGCCTCATTGGTGATACTGACTCATTAGACCACACCGCAGTTACAGAATTGCTTGCGAATAGTCCGCAACAAATTCTCTGCAGCTTAGCTGTACTAAAGATGCTTCGACGCCCAGAGTGCACCACAAATGTAAGCATCCATGCCACTGTGTCACAAGCAGCAAAAGGCGCCTGTGTGGACATTAGCAAGCAATACTGCTTCAACACTGCTTTACCTGCTTGTCGGGCTTTGATGTCGTCCAGCCGTTTCTGATCATCTGGCTTCAGCACCTTAGGCCTGCTTTCTGCTTCTGCACGCTCTTTGTTTCGCTTAATCTTGACATCCATCTCTCGTATAAGCTGTTCCAAGTAACGCAAGAGATCCCGCTCATATGGGTATCTGCAAGTGTGTCACCATGTAAATGCTCAGTGAACCCTCACATGATGGGATGCTACCTGATTCTGCTGCACATGAGCTGCACTCACCGTTCTTTGTCCCTTGGATGTACCTTATCCCACTGCTCTTTGACTGAAGGCCACTCCAGGTGATCATCGTGTATAGTGTATCCACAATTGCCTGTGACAACATGACAATCAAGGTTAGAAGACCAGGTAGAAACACAGATGTGCAAGTGCTCACCCTTCTATAGGTGTCTTGAAAAGCAGTAAAGGCACTCTGCTCCCTTGATCCTCAGGCCTGCTTGGCAGGTAACCCTGCAGACAATGATTACTTACCTAGATCACTCTTTGTATTGCGGAACAAACGATTGGGACATAAACCGACAAGCTCATACTTGCAGACGTCGGGATCATCAAATTCCAGAGGCTTGTTCTGCCGTTTGCCCAAGGGCACATCCCGCTCCTTGCCCATAAGCTCATCGAGCATGCTCCTAAACGCGTCTGTCATAATGCCCAGCCTCAAGCGCGACACAGAGAGACGGCAGGCAACTTTGTCTACACCCTCTACCGAGGGGCTTCAGACCGCTGCAACCAGCAGATATGACGTGATTGAAGATTGCAATACAAAGACTGAATGTAACGGGCTTGCAGACACCAGTGGAGCGATGTGTGATTGATAAAGAAGATTCACGCTTCTTGCCGCCTGAATTCGCAAGGACCCACAGGTCATCGCACGCAGTACTCGTGGACGTCTATGACCTATGAAATACGACTGGATAATGCGGGCATGCAAGGAAGTTCCTGAGACAGTCTAAGACCTGTCGCTGTACTGGTAGCCCTGCCACAATGCACAGCTACATGATGAGGGCATTATGCTTCAATAAACATAAAGGAATGGTTGAGGTGCTGATCGCAGCTTTGTGTTCTTACGTCGGCTCAAACGGGCACCAAGTCTTGGTTGCACAGCCATCTAGCGGGGTTGTTCACTTTTAAGTATTGTTGTTCCTCCATGGCTTTCCAGACCGACGTGAAAAGCACCGAGGTATTTAAACATGAGATTCTAGGAACATCGGGAGTGTTGCAAGGTGAATGTAATCAAATCATCTACAACACAGCGTTTGACAGCTTTGACTACATAAATACCACATGCTCGCTTGTGAAATACAGTTGTTGAGTGCTACAATGAGTGGGCGGGACCATGTAAAGCTGCGCAATCTACATTAAGGAATCTTTACTTCAGTCTTTCTGACAGACCCCTCAAGTTCTATACGGTGTGCACCCTATCCATGTACAGTCAGCTGGCACACGGCTGTGGCAATCACCAGCAGTTGTGGCAAGCCATGTTGTAGCTGCATGATGCAGTTGTACATACTATTGATGAAGCCGATATACATTGCTCTGCACTGTCTGTTGATGCTGCATATTACTAGCTGCTGCCGACGCAGCCTTCCCATACTCTGTTGCAGGTGGATGTGGGCAAGGTGCATGGCTTTGAACAGTATCGCGGGAAATGTCAGCCTGTGTTCCTACTTTACAGAGTGAGCTGATGATCTTTTTGCTACCTACACTCTCCCCAGGCTATCACAATTGCAGCACAGCTTACATTGCGTTGTCCTCATGCTTATATCTGGCAATGCTTACGTCCGGCAGCAAAGGAATCAACAATACGTGAAGCAGAATAATCAAATATGGGAGTTACCTGGTACACTATTCTCTGGTACAACAACGTATACGCATGTTGCTCATTGGCATCACTTGCTCCATCGGTAGAGGTAGTATATACAAGTGACATCGCGTCCTTGAACAGGTGCCTACTCGCCCTTGATTTAATACTCACTGAAGGCCTCTTGCTGTTGCGCGCAGGATGGCTTGGTGAAAGAGACAATAGTAGGGGTGCAGGGTCCTCAGGTAGTGCGCTCCATAACCACAATGTCAACAGCAGTGAAGCCAGCAGCCTAGGCCGTAGTTGGCCATGGGATGGTTGATACTATCAGCTTACTATGGCGCAGCTCATTGGGGTGTAACCCATCGCTCATGGGTCACCAGGCTGATGATCCTGATGGCATGCTTCTTCACGGATGGGTCTGGGGGCTGCCTTCCCTTCGTTGTTCTGGAATAGGCTGCAGCAGTAATACTCATGTCAGCCCCACAGCATGCTGAGCATCATGACCTGCGCAGTTATATTTCAATTCGAATCTGGGAAAGCTTCTCAATTGAGGGACTGCAGGATGGCATTTGGCGGATCCACTCTGCATAGCTGACAACGCTTCTCTTTTGACCGGTGTGTGACCGTTTGTACATCAGCATGTTCAGTGTTTGTATGGCATAGCTACTAGCATAGTATGGCGCTACAGCGATCATGTGGCTAGGGGCCATCTTGTTGTTTGCCAAACGCTACTTGTTGGGTGTATAACGCTGCTGCCAGCGTGTTATTTGTGTATTGTGCATCGTGCACAAGTCTACATATTATGCTGCCATATTATGCAGTGCAAACGACTTCAAACCTCTGACTGTCATTGCATGCAAATAGTTGCAGTACTGCATGAGAACAGGCGAAGTTGCCATATGCTTGTCAGGCAGCCTCATGGGATAATCACTACAATTCGAGACTTCAAGCAGCTGAGTGCTTCAGCAGTTTATGCACCGTGTTGGCTTCAGCAGTCTATTGCTGTTGCTGATGGGTAGTTTATCATAGTAGGTGTACAACGTGTCGCGGGTCAGCATGGCCGTAGCTGGCATGGGACATGACTAAAGTTACGTGTCCAGTACCAAGGCACGTCCAGCACCTAGGTACGGTAAGCGGCCCGGGGCTGCCAATTTGGGGTTCAGTTTGAACTTCGAGTGGCAGCTGGGGTCACCGTGTCACCGTGTCAAGCTGGCGTGCAGGTATGATTGCCCGTTGTGGGACGTGTACGAGCAACAGACTGCAACAGTACTGGCATAACAACTTGATGGATCATCCACGCTGGCAGCCGACTTGGTGCCAACCTCTACGATACAAACCTCGGTGCAGTGCAGCAGCTGACTTTGGCAGCAGCTGCCCGGCAATGACTTGAAGTCAGCTGCCAAGATATTCTCTGCTGCACTTATGCAAGCCTTAGGCCTTCTACTATCAGCCAAGCTTTCACCTACCCAAATATGAGCCTCTTCAAGAACAGGTCAAAAGTATCCGTTAGCTGAGCTCAAAAGAATCACAAATAGGATCACTGGGGATGCTATGTGCTACGTGTCACTGCACTATAGCCTATGTGACCGTGACGGTCACAGTAGTAGCCACAGCTGTTAAGTAGCTGTTACCATTACACATGATGGCCTTCAAAACACAGACTCATGACAGACTTTATGCATGACGTATGATTTATGCTATCTAGGCTGGATCTGCCTTCAATGTAAGTGCTGGTTGTGTTGCCAATGGAAAGCTTCCTAAATTTAGAGTGATATGGTTTGTAAAGTGCTATGGTTTGTAATGCTAGACTACCCCACATCAAGTGTACTTATTGCTGCAGTACGGCTTTGACTGCTTTAGCAGCAATATCTGCGGCCGCTCTCATGTCTGCATCTTGTTGGGTGACTGCATCTGCCACTGCTGCCTCAGTCTCTTGAACTGCTGTCACTGCTGCCTGATGAGGTAGTCTGTATTGGCCTGGCTGTTCAAAGACATATTCCTGCGTCTCACTCTTGACCACCCTAAACCCTCTGATGGCTTCTTCAGGTGTTGGATCTTTCACCTGCAAGCAGGCACCATATGCGTTGACCTTCAAACCCTCAGATACTCCCAACAGGAACACAATTACAGCAGACACCTGATCAGCAGGTATGCTGGATATAGCCTGTTTATTCAGTGTCACGCTTAACCACAGCATGGACAAGATTACAAAGACCAAGCAGGACTTGTGTTGGAAGCCCAAGCAAGCAGCGACTCTACAGTCACAACAGAATCACTTCTTATCTGAATTTCAAACACAAGTCCTGCTTTTATACATGGTATGCCCGTTGCTAGTAACAAAGTTTGCAGCCCTGCATTAGTGCAAGCAGCAGCCCACTGGTAAATATGTTGCTGCTGGCAGCCGTTGCCTGACATCATATGCGGCATGTCAGCCGTGATGTGCAGCTGTTGTGAAGACCACCAGTTGTGTTGCACCCACCTGGTCTAATGGCGTCCACTTCCAGCCTGAGTTGCTGACTGCCAGTCCGTCTATGACCACCTCAGCCCCTGGCACTGCCTTTACCACCAAAGCCCCATCCACTTTCAAGTTCTTCACAAGGATGCTAGGGCCATCAAGAAGCAGCACTGACTTGGGAGCAAGCAAGACGCTGTGCTGAGACACCTTTTCCTTCAAGAATAGCGGAACATCAGGGTTACGGGTGTACCACAATATGCAGTTGTCAGCAACACATCAGCAACAACTGGTCTTCTGCAATCTTTGAACATAATGTTTCTTAGTACTAGCTATCAACCTGTCTTACAGTTGAACATCCAGTGGGGGCTGCTATGCACGCTGAGAACCCAGCGCAAAGAGTTGCATAATGGTTCCGAGTTTGTTTGGTGAGCTACCTTGATCTGAAAGAGGCTTGGTGCAAATGAAGGGCTCAGCACCACGCGTGGCCACTCCTCAACTGGAACACCATTGTACATCCCTTCACCTGGCTCCCCAACATCAGCGCCTGACATCAGCTGAAGTGCCTTGCAGTTGGCCTACACGTGCAAGAAAATGACGCCAGAGTGATAGCACCTCATGAGGCTTCCACGTGAGTATAGGCAACAGCCTGACAGCACCCTGTGCTTGAAACGAGCAATGATGTCAATGATTGACATGAATTCACAAGGTTGACCAAAAGCCTCTGCAAGCATGTTCCTTGACCATCCAGCTTGCTACCCAGACAATAATGAAGTTTGCATTATGACTGCATTCAAACCTTGTAGATGTCCATCTCCCCTGTGGTGGCACTGTGTGTTGGGTTTCCTTCTGCTGCCTTGACACGTGCATCAGCTGGGGAGTTCTTGACAGGGCTGTACGTGGCCCACACCTGCAGAACCATTCCCAGTAGCTTACTGGTGGTGACATGCATGCCAAAGACCAGCTTAGCTCACTTGAGTACCTGCTTTGTTGAGGAACGACATCAAGCACACAGCAGACCAAGCAGATGCAGCCGGAAGCAGCTTCACTTGTCACAGTGCAGTATGCTAGATCCTTGTGAACTCCTTCTCGCAGATAGTACCCAATAGCAAGTAGCCTCCAAATCAAGATGGGTGCCTGCTGAACTGCATCATTGCTAATCCACACGCAGCAGGCAATGCCCACCTGGTTTACAACAGTAAATCCAACCTTTGCATCTGCAGGAAGTGCTTTGGGGTAGTCCTGCATCATGCACTCCAAGCGGGTGCTGCTCTTAAATGCCGTCTTGGTGGCGTCTTTGTACTTGGGGTTCACGAACTCGCTGATGTTACCTCCAGTCTTTGCAAGCTGCTCAACATATGATGACAGCTTCAGCACCAACTGATTGATGTTGCCAGGGAAGGGTGACCAGCCTGGGATGCATAGACGACTGTGCTCAGAAACTGTGCTACAGGAACCAAGTCATCAGAGCCTGACTTGTTCTGCTGTCTTGCCAGTCACCAGCAAGCTCATGTAAGGAGGAGATAGCAGCCAGCGCTGACCACCCATACCCCCTAGCATGCCTCCAACTAGCACCTGTTGCGGGAGATCTTGTAATAGCTGAATACACTGCTGAGATGCAGGCTAGCAGAGCAGAAGCCTCTTATCATCTACTCTTGCTTGTAGTATTGCTAGAGTGCACTTACCGCTTTCATCGTTCACATCCCCATCCTTGTTGATGGTGCTCCGCAGCAAGGGGTCCAGCTGGTTGTACTCTACATTAACAGTCATGCTGCCAGTGCCATCTGCCTTATCCAGCTTTGCTATGGCACCTATGGCCTCCTTTGCTTTCCTGGGGACTGCCACACTGTTCATGTCGTAGCTGTTCTCAACTGACAGGCCAACAGCAGCAAGGAGTGCCCGAAACACCAATGCATTTGTGTCCTGTACATGGCGCAAGCATGTACATGGCGCAGTGCATGGGATTTCCAATCCACACATCACAGTCAGAAAGATTTTTGACAGTGCTAGTGATGCAGAAACTGTTGGTGGTAGGCAGCGGACATAGTGCAGATGGTGTTGGAGCAAACAGCTGCGGCGCACCTGGAAGAAGCAGACCCACTTGAAGCCCTGCTGATACCACTGGTGTGCTAGCCCAGTCCGATGAAGCAATCCATGCACATCACCATGACCATGTGGCTTGGTTTGGATGGAAAAAGGGTCTGTGGGGTCCAATGCCAGATGAGCATCGTTGTCAGTGAGACATGGGACTTTCTCTTGCTTCATGAGAACCACCTGTCAACGAGGAGTGCCAGAGTAAACATGGGGCACTGGTGTTGTGTTGAGTTGTGCTCAGCCACGTACATGCAGGGACGCAACACTCACCTGGGCACAAACCTATATCTTGCTGCAAGCACTGACAGCAACCTGAGCACTCACTAGTACATGACAAATGCTTGTATTCTGTCATGGCCAATATGTTGAACAGGAGGCAGGTGTGTCATTGATGCCGCTGGGTCTGACTGCTATGCCCACCTGTCCCTCCTGCATGCCAAAGTTGCTGTGCTTGCTGAGCAGCTCCTGGGTCCTTGCATGTGTGTCGTCACTCGTCATGATGGCCAGAGGTAGTCTGCGACCAGCAGCTCCTGCACCTGACACTTCCTGCAGGGCCAGGATGGTCTCTATGTACAACTGCAGGAAGCAGCGTCCGCTGGCAGACTCACAGGGCAGAGCAACTTTGATGCCTGCAGGACGGTTTGCAATGTGTAGCTGGAGTGAAGCCCATCATTAGGCCCAGAAACAAAGTCAGCAAAGTCAGCAAAGGTTGCCACTGCACCCAAAACAGGTTTGGCACTGGGTGATGTAGAGCAGAGCCAACAACTGCATCACTGTGCAGGAAAATGCCCAGTGTATGCTGCAGGCTTATGTGGACGCTGCAGCATAGCATATCAGCTGTAGCACCAGCATGCTGAGCAGCTGGGTTGCAGCAGTTTCAGCAGTGTAGTGCGGCACAGCTGGAGTCAGCATGCCTGAGATTCTAGTACAGCTGACGACACAGGATCAATTACCCTGTTTTGTGGGATTTGGCTCGTATGGCAGTGCATCCCTAGAAGATAATTATGCTCATACCTTGATAGCCCAGCCTTTCCCCTAGGCCACCTGCCACGAGCACAAAAGCTGTATTCGCCGCATGAGCAAGACCCTTTGCCTCTAGTTGCAGAAATCGCTCAGCACCAAAGTCAAGGCGCTCGCCTTCGGGCACTGAGGGTGTGTACCCATCAAAAGGATTTCGGCCTGTGGCAGTGGACAGTCTGGGTGTCAGCACGTGCTACGGTGCAAAGCAGCCATTGCTGTCCGTTGCTGAAGGCTATTAGCGATGTCTTGCAAGATAGCCGATAGACATAGCATTGGAGTTTTCAAAAGGGCTAGGCACTAGAGTACTGCACATACACCAACCTTCTTTAGAGTCCGCAAGTAGCTGCTTCGCATTTCTGATGTATGCTGTAATGCCCCCGTGATAACTTTCATCCAGCAAGGCCACTTGCTGAATCATGCGGCGCTTTTCAGCATCCAATATGCCTGCAGCAGGTGTAGCATGGTGCTGCTGGTGGTGCCATGTGCTGTTGGGATGCTGTTGTTGCAGCAACCAGCAAACGGCCAACAGCGAACCAATGCTGGTCTTGCCATGCAGCCGACATAGCACACGAGGGATGCAGTAGGGCGCTGCGATCATTGTCCTGATATTACAGGGTCTTCATTATCAAGTTTTCGGGCGTATGTTTGAGGACTGGCGATTCAATCACCTGGTGCCGGCCATCCTTCGAAAAGATGTGACTGGCCTTCATCTATCAGCATCTTGATAAGAACCAGCTCCTGCAAAATCAACCCCACAAACCAATGTCACTAGCTATGCTTTTGGTCTTTCAATGTGTATATCAGCAGAGTGTACAAGTGGACCGAAGCACTGACCAGCTGTAGGGTATTACCTTATCCTGAAACAGCCGCTCATTCCCTTTCAGTACTTGGCCCACTTCGTCAGCAGCTCCTGCCTGTGCTGGTGCAGCTGCTACCTGATGTTCAACTGCTCTGCAGGTTTCTCCTGTTGGGAGTTGCTGCATTGCAATAGGCTCCCGATGCTGCTGACTAATGCATTCAGCATCTTTGGACTTCCTGCATGCAGAGGGTGTGAATGAAGTAAGTGTTGGCGGTGATGTGCATGAGACACTACCTGCAGACTTCCAACCACTTACTTGTTTATAACAGCAACTGCAGCAGCCGCTGCAGCAGCAACGCCTACGCCTGTTGAGGGGATCAAGCTTGTGCTGAGAATATTGAGCGCGCGTAGGACGATCTTGAGCACCGTGCAACAGAAGCATCAACACACCTGCCAGAGCCCCCAAAACTCTAATTGCCATTTCGTGCAAGCTGAGAGGGTTTATCGCCTTGTCGTCGCTAATCACACGTAAACACGATCAGAGCTTCCACGAGTGACTACAACCAGCAGAATGCATGTGTACAACTACTTGCTTCATTCTTCAAAACTATTTTTTGTTACTGTTTCAACAACTGCAGGTTGGTCCAGTGTGCTGGCTACGGCTAGCTTTCCTACGAGGTGCAGGTATAACATCCACGCTTGTACAAGCATCAGGAGTATTGCGGGTGATAGCCCACCAGTGGCCCCCGACATCATTCTGTGCCGCATATTAGAGCCAACACTTCACAACATCGCATTCGCTGTGAACTCTGTTTCGGCACACTGCTGCGTTGTACAGCTGCAGCTGAGCTGCTGCCACGCCGCGTGCTGAAACATTGTTGCATCGATGTAGGTTGCAGCCAAGGCTGCTCAAGCATCCTCAAGCTGTTGATCATAATACAACTCTGCCACACGTGTGCACCTGATCAAGGAGTAGATGGCTGATCAGAACGTGGCTAGTACTTGGACCAGTTTGCCCCAAGGGGTCTTGCAGGTGAGTGGATGGCCTGTGCCCTTCTGCTTTCAAAAGTCAAAAGCTCATCAGCACCACAGGGATTGTTTCACGTGCCTACACGTATGCCACAGACGACACCTGCAACGTTGGCGCCTCTGTTATGCAATGCTCAACGCTTCCCTGCAATGTCCAAGGCTTCCATCCACATGCCATCGCTCTTCAACACAGGTGTTGGGAAGCACACTTTTTAGAAGGGACTGTTTGACATGCCGGCTGGTTTGTAAAAGCTGGAGGATTGCCTTGGGCGACCTGATTGAGCACCTGAGGATCCATGTTGCAGCAGGCTGCAGGAACGCTGCACCACAGGGACCGTCAGTGCAGAAATTACTGCAGCAGGCCTTACACCTCTTCAAGCAAGTCTCTTCCGTGACTCTAGTACTCACACAGTACACAACCGGGACTGATCTGGCTGAGGCACTCCAGGTGCTGGAATCACAAGTAAGTGGTCCGGTTGCCTGCACTTGCAAACACCAGCATGAGCAGTACAAGTTGACAGCCATGCAACAACATCATGCCGTCATCAACAGGTCACACGCCAGCTATGGTTGTCTGTATACTGCTGTGTCATAGCCACAATCTCATAGCCATCTCAGAAGCTTGTATCAAGGGCGGAAACAGCTTGTACTTGCTGCTCTCAACATGTACCGCTGGTGCAGCAAAGGTTGTTCAACCAACTGCATGTGTGTGCAGGAGCAAGTGAAAGAGCTGATCCTTTGGGAGACTGAGTGTTACTCTGCAAGGTAAGTAATCGCAGCGCTGACAAGGCAATTGGTGATGCAGCTGCTCAAGCCGATTCTAATTGCCACATGTACTTGCTATAGCGTTGTGCAGCCCCCTTGTTTTCTACATCATGCCCAGGAGTATCAGATAATCATCTGCATGGGGAGCCAGCTAGTACTGTTTACAAAGTACTCAGCCCAGCCGCATATTGCTCATGTCTGCTGTCTGGGCCATGCAGACCAAGACCCTATGCTGCTTGTTTGTACAAACTGGACCTCAGCCATTTGCAGAGGCTGGTCATTAGGTCACCTGTGACATGGAACCTGCAGGACATCTGGCACCAGGTGATCTGTTCGTCTTTGGCTTTCCTCCACCTTCATTTGGGATAATCGTCAACGCACAATGTGGCATAGCCTGGCTCAGTGATCTGTTGTCTCAGCAGATCCACTTTGATGCATGCGGCAGACCTATGCCTGTGGCGTCTAGATGCTGCAAATCCACATTTGCCAAGCTTTGTTGCAAGTACTTGTTATCGAAGTTCGCTGCATTTAATCTGCAAGGCATGAACAACATTGTACCATGCTGCTGACCAGTGCTCCTCTTGCTGTCACTGTTAACAGATCTGCAGTGTAGATGCACGAGGTCATACTACAGCCAGCAATACTGGCGCTCGGCTGCCTCGCCTTCAGTCTCTAGAGATCCCCAAGGTTGCTTTGAGGCACTATCGCCAACAGACGTGCACATTGCCAGTCAGCACCTTAGAACAAAAACCACCTTCAGATTGCAAGGGTCTTTTACCCCAGCAGCAAGCCATCCTACCTAACCTGCGTCATCTCGTTACCCCTCTGCCTGGCCAACATGATGAGTCAGGTGCTGTGGTTTGTACTTTGATGGCTAGCCATGACAGCTACCTCCGAAGCCTTGCAGGAAGTCTACCTGAACTACAGAGCTTGGCAGTTCTTGATTGCCATGAAGGTGATCCCTTAGTGCTTCAGAGGTTTGCTCAACTGACTGAGCTACATGCTAATGTTGGCGCTTTGTTCAGGTGGGATGGCATATGGTCTTCTCAAGAGCCACTGGTTGACAACTGTAAAGCATCAGAATGCCCTTTTCATTACTTGCCTGTTGTTTGGGTCGTCGCTTGCTGCTGCTATTCAATGCTTGCTTGCAGCATGGACTGTATGGTGTCATGTTCATGACCGTGCAGCCTGCAGGAGCAGGACGTATGCTATGCATACAATCTATCACCTCATAGCAGTATTGCAGTTTGCACACTGCTCTCTGCTAGCTGTCAAGTATTGACAACAACCCTGCACCAGCTGAATAGGTTCGTCCCCTATTCATCATTATATGATGTTTGTGTTGTGCATCTGTCGAGCTGTTCAGCGCCTGCATAATGCTTGCTTGGAACCCTGGAAGTATCTGCTGCCCTGCAGGTGCGCAACAGACTCGGCAGAAGAAGAATCACTTATCAGCAAACCCTTGTTAAGCCTCAAGAACTTGCAGCAGCTGGATATTACAGGATATCATGGTGCCAAGACTTCCTTCAAATTGGAATGGTTGACTGCTCTGCCACAGCTGGAGCATCTAACTGCGTGTATCACCCAGTCTAGTCAGGTATGTGTTACCTGTGTCGCAGCACTGGTATCCAGCACTGCATGTGTCAGCGCTGCATGGAACAAGCTAGCTGTGCAGATGGCCAGCTTATCACTTGTTTGTGGCCTGCTTTTCATACTGCACAGCAATAGTTTCCAGCAATACAGCGTTCTCTGACAGCTATACAATGGTTGAAGGCGCAGGCCATATGGCCAGCTCCATGATGACATTCACAGTCATGTGAGCAAGCTGCTGGCAGGTTTGGTGCGTTGCACATGTGCCGGTGGATGCTGCAGTTTCCATATGCTGTCACAGCATGTACCTGGAGGATTGCCACTTCACAATGTATCTGAACAACTCGCACCTGCAGGGTATTGCACATGTAAGACCTGATCAGCTGAAAACCCTGTGTACTATGCAAGTACCAAAGGCTTCAGAAGTGCTGTCACAGATTGCTGCAGTAGGCAGCGGTCTCACTGCGCTCACATTGAGTACAGCTGGTGGGTATAGCCTACATAGCGTGGCAGATGGATCTGTGGTAGTATTGTGTGACTGTTTATGGCATGATCAGAGTTCCTGACAGCACCCCTAGCCAGGCAAAGTGCATCGGTCTGCCTGCTGGCTTCTGTGGCAGTTTCCACATTCTTGTGTCCTGTTGTGGTCAAGTAGGCCAACAAAGGCACTGATAGAAGTTTTGCTTGCCCGCAATAGCTGTAGCTCAACAAGCTGCCATAAGCCAACTCAGCATCGTATAGGATATCTCGTGCACAACCTGCTCGCATATACAGAATTTGCTTTGTGTGGAAGGTACAATGCAAAGATCAGGCTCGATTGCTTGTCACTGTTGCAGGGCTTGGGGCTTTTGAGAATACTCTGGCTCACAGCTACAGGCGCAATTCCATCAGTTTGCAGCCGTACCTTACAACATTGCAGAACCTCCAAAACCTGACGCTTATGTCCGGAGTAGAGCATCTGGTATTCACCATTCGAGACCCTCCAGCAGTCTGGGAGGCCATGCCCAACTTGACAAGGTTGAAGCTTCAAGGTGTTGGTCTAGGTGAGTTGCTGGGCTGACCCAGCGAGGGTTGGGGTGCTACCTGCAGCCACCTTGCCGATCATTATGCATAGGTGCAGCTAACCATCACATACTGTTGAAGATCAAGGGAAAATACATGCCGTATGCAGAATGCTCGCAGCGCCATAGCATGGCAACACATTGCATTACAGGGGTTTGTCATCACAGACTAGCTGAAGCTGTGAACTATAGTCCGCTAGCTAGCATTGAATGCATACCTCAAAACTTGGTGCTGACGTGACTTTCCAAACGCCTCGGTAGGGCTCGCCATCTTGCTCAGTGGCCCGCACATTGTGGGTGACAGTGTCCTTGCATTGCACCGCAGGATACACAGAGCAAGGGCGGCTTTCACATGACAGGACCAGCATGCATCACAACAGCACTCCACAACCTTCTGTGCGGACCCATCACAGCTCTGTGTTTACTGATTTCTTGCCCATCTGGGTTCAAGACCTCCCACAAGGCTTGCAGGAACTGGAGCTTAGCAGATACATGTTGGTGTTGCCACAGCTGAGCCAAGCAATGCAGCAACAGCCTTCTGAAAGCAGTCAGTTGGCAAGGCTATCAGTAAGCGCTTGTGAATGTGCTGGGAGTAACAAGAAACAGCACCCCCTCTGCCTGCTTCAGGGTCTGCACAAACTTGTACTTTCTGCTTGTTGCGCTGTCGTTGCGCCTCAGCTACATGCAGGACCCAGGGTAGCAGGTGCAAGAGACTCGGCAGATGACAGCTTGGATCTGGCATGTTCGATGTCATCAGCAACGGTTCGGAGCCCTCAACATATTGATGTGATGTCGAGGCAGCTATCACATCAGCAGCCCGAACGGCCATCAGGAGGGAGCATGCCACTTGGAGGTGTTCACAACAGTGACATCAGCGCAGTTGCAGTTCCCATATGGCAATTACTGTGTCTGCTCGGTACAGAGCACCAGCTGAGAGACCTACAACTGCTCAAGCTGTTTGTGTGCGAGGCAGATCTCACTTACATCGCCAATCACCTTGGAGCAGGGCTGCAGACACTGCGCCTACATGCAGCAAGTTGGCATCTCTCAGCAGCAAAGGAGTACCTCAGAGCAGCAATTCTGTCACCGTCCATCTTATCAGCTGCCGCAAAGACAGGGAAGCTCCAAAAGCTAGCGACTCTTGAACTGATGTTTGCCAAACCACCGTATGCTGAGGTATGGCCAGATCCCGCACTACAGTGCTGTGCAGGTTGTGGCGTAGATGCATGTCACTGGCTGTGTGAATCTTTGGGGTCACTCAAACGGCTTAAGCTTGGGATGACATTGCAGTGTCACACACCACCAGCCGAATTCTACAATCGCTGTGGAGGCTGGTACCCTGGCTGGGCGAGGCAACCAGATTCGTTTCACCAGGTTGTAGGTAGTGACACAATTCGTGCCAGCGAGCAGTATGAATGCTTCCGTGTACCACATGCGCTTGGTACTACAACCACCACCAGCAGCGAAAGCAATAAACAGCAGTCAACAGGCGGGCTGCTGTCATCGCTCTGCAGCTGTAATGCAACATGGGATCTCAGCAGCTGGCAGCACCTGCAGGTCTTGAATGCGAAGTTGTCGGTACCGCCCATGCATAACTTGGGTGATTTGGGACATGGCACTGTTGGCAGATGTCAACATTGCGGTGGTGCTGTGGGTCTTGAGGCTTGCGAATGGTTTTTCATGGACCGATTGAAGGACTTGCTGCCTTGTTGTGAGGTCACATTTGAACAGATTGGTGGTTGAGGTGCTGCGATTACATCTGCAAATGCAGCGGCCTCCACTTGTCCAGCATCGCAGTAATCACCATAGGGCAGATGTGAGTGCAGCCATGCACATGAATGATGTTGGTGACGTCTTTGCCAGCTGCATATACCAGATGTACTCTTGGAAATGTGCCATGGTCACGTTGCGTTGTTAAATCTACTGTCCTCTTCAGTTATGCATGGCTGTGAGAATTTCAGCCACACTGCTGTTGTGACAACACCAGTGTCCCTCTTCCTGTGGGTAAATGGTCAATGATAGGTCCTTGTGGTCGGAGAGGGTGACTGATGTTTATACTGCAAGTTTTCATGCATTGCATATGGCTCATCTTGGAAGGTGACGCTGACCTTGAGATGAAAGTTCCTCACGCTGCTGATGTCTCTGACCAATGCATTGAGCAAGGCCATATAAGAGCATAAACAACACATCAGTCGGTGTCAGTATCATCTATGGGATGATAGTATGTTGGCCGGGCATCTGGCCAAGACTCTTGGCAGTGCTTCTTGGACCTTCCCAAGTGAAAGATAGCAGAGGGCGTCTCACATATGTGCATGCATTGTCCGGCCCGCAGTGCTTTTTATGATATGTGTCAGTATCATCTATGGGATGATAGTATGTTTGCCGGGCATCTGGCCAAGATTGCTTCTTGGACCTTCCCACCTGAAAGATAGTAGAGGGCGTTGCAAACATGTGCATGCATTGTCCGGCCCGCAGTGCGATTTATGTATATATTATGTGCGCTGATGCATGTATGTGTGCAGCTCAATATGGCAGGTGACTATTAGCAAGGTAGGGAGGGTGGTCTTGGGTGGTCTCCCCCTTCACAAGTGAGTTAGGATAGTAATCACCGCCTTGTCCGAAAGTGAGCGACTCACTGGGAGATTTGAGGCGCGGGGCCGATGGCCGCAAGGCTATGGCTGTAAAGCAGTGATTATTATTATGGCAGGTGACTGGAGTGGGTGCACCGTACGGTATAAGTGTTGCCTGTGATATAGGGCAAATCATTGTCGACAGTGTTGAGGCTCATCACTGGGGCCTCAGCGAGCACCACATGTGATTAAGCATGTTTTCTGGCTCTTCATGTTCCCAACATGCTAAACACTCTTTCACCCAATGATTGATTGATTAGCAGTAAGTGGGCCGAGCAGATGCACAACCATATATATAGGCATTGGGGTCAGCCTGTTGTCCCCAGGCAGCTAAGGTTGACAAGAAGTCAAAGCACAGTCTTAAGCGGCCCGGCACTGGCCATAGCCGTATCATAATTATTGTACTGCTAGTTCGTCGACGTGGGTATTCTTAGTGGGTTATCCTGCACCATCAAGACGCGCGTGTTGTGCGTACCGTATACAGCTGTCGCAAATGTCACACCCAGCAGCCTACTTTATTGACATAACCGTCAAGTAGCATTAACCTGCCATCAATGCATATTTCTGAGCTCCGAGGGGTGAGAAGTTCCCTGGGTGACAGGAAGTCTCACAGCAAGTACAGCATGTCAGTCCCCGAACCTAACCGCCATCTGGGATCACGTTGTTTGAGCGTGAAGTACCTTGTGAGGACGTCAAGACCACACCAAACCTGCTTTCCTCAGTTTACCGGCACCCTTCTGGCGATCTTCCAGCTTGCGCCCTCCAACCCTCCGCGGCCGATGATCGCTCTTTAAGCTGGTCAGGGTTGTGTACTCGCGATGCATCCTTGTTGCAGGCCGTATAGGCCTAGTGGTGCTTGGTTCTAGCCGTCGGTATGTTGTGCTCTGGCAGAGGAGGCAATGGCACGTAGGCGAATGTGTATCCTGGCCTGTGGGGGGCGGGTGCGCAGGCTCGCGAGCTGCTGAGGAGTGTCATAGCTTTCAGTTGTTTAGAAGGTGCAACCTAAGCACAAAGCATATTAATCAGGGCGCCACAGTGTAGCCACTACAGGACAACCTGGCAGGTTGCGTTGGTTGGATTATTGAGGAATGGCAACATGGATTCGACGTAAGAAAATCTAGCTTGTAGCTTAATATCTGCTTGGAGTCAATAGCCACAAGCCGTCAGCCCTTGCTGCTGGCCATGTTCTTGCTATCCGTACCTGCGTGCTATCGGCAGGCTTACCATTCCGTCTTTTAGTTGAGCAAAAACATATCTGATAATGATTCTGCGTATAATTGAGCGTCCATGGTCGTGCGGAAGTTGTCAGTGCAAGTTGCAGCAGATGGGCACCACCCCACTCTTTCAGTCTTGTTTTTACGGGTGCAGGCATAGTG
>LWCB01012143.1:0-14095 GCA_001630525.1 Coelastrella sp. M60
CTCCCGTTAGGGTCAGATGCTGTTGCAGTTGATGCACACTGCCTAAAGCCTAGGCTGTAGTCACCCAGAGTCTTGTTCAAGGTTTGCACCAATTGTGGACGTTCACACTGCTGCCGATGTAGCTGCTGCCTGTTTTCACCGGACAATGCAGTGTTCATACCTTGAGCAATGCATTGCCTTGGGTAGACTACACTGCTTTGTTGCTGTTGCCATACCTTCCTGTTGTTGCTGAAGCTGCTGCTGCTTGGTTCACTGCTCATGGTGGCTGCTGTTTTGGCGCTCATGCTGCTCTCCTGCGACATGCCTGCTTTCTGCTGCTGTGCAGATACCAATGTCTGTGCTGCTTGTGAATGTGAAGGTCCTGTGCTGCTTGCGCTGCCACTGTTGCTGTTGGTGGTGGTTTGACAGGTCTGTTGTGCTGCTGCTGAATGCTTCAAATGTGCAACCTGCATTTGCCTCCGGATGACATCCTGCCCAAGCAACCAGCCCAGCACAGCAGTAGTTGTTGATGAGAGTATGTGAGCAGCTAGACACAGGAGATAAGCAATGGACATTCAGCAAGGATCCTGCAATATTACAGAGCTTCATGTTCCTTTTTCTTCAGGCACTTCAGTCGTGTCACAAGCATTGCCATGGTTGATACTGCAGTATTGGCCAGCAGCTGGTGACTGCTGTGTGACAGACGCTGAGGCTCTTTATACTGATCAAACAGCGCTCTTGGCAGCAATCAAGTTCTGTATTGCATGGCCCACTCTAAACCAGCTCACCAGAGGGTAGGTGACAGTCTGAGCTGCTAGTCCCGCAACACCACCAAACACCAGGGTGACCACAATGGGTAGTTTCTGACCTGCTGCTGTAGGAGTCTGCAAAGAAGCCTCCTGCTGCTGCCCTTGCTGGTGCATTACTTCATTCTGCAATGCTGATGTGACCGATCCAACACCAGATGACTGCACAGACGCTGTTGCTGCTGCTTTGGCGGTCACTTCCAAAGCAGCAGGACTGTTGTTTGATGCAGCTTGCCCTGGTAAATCCTGATAGGGCTGAGATGCAATGTAAGCCCTGTACTCGTACTTTAGGGCCTGATATACATAGAATTTCAGGCCCGCATATGGCAGTATGCCTAGTAGAGTTGGTGTGCAGCCGCGATACAGGCCAATGAAGCCCTCCTCGGATACAGACGTCTTGAGCTGGGACCAGATGCCATGATGCAAAGGTGGGCCTGCACGCATGTCAGGTTGCAGACAACATTAAAGGGGAGGTTGTTGAGGTATGCGACCCCTCTTCAGCTTTCTGATCTGCATTGGTGTATCTACCATGTACAGCATAGAGGCTCAAGGGTGTATGATCATTAGTGACAGACTCTTGTTGTGTGTAATGCTGGAGGCCTTTCACCAACACGCAGCTCAATCACCTCTCTCAGCTGAAGGTGCTTCAGTGGCCCACGCCAGCCTGGTGCGTATCAAGTCAAGAGGGTAGGTTGCCAGTACAGCCGTGGCGCCTGTTGAAGACACCCAGACAAACCACCAGGGCCCAGATCATGGGGTCATCTGATGTTTATATCCATCACACACAGTTTGAAGCGGTTGCTTGGGCAAGCATGCTGGGGTAATGAAGGGTTTGAACTGCACAGCAGGCACGTGCTGCCAGATGCTGCTCCTGCCGAGCACTGACCTACAAGCTGAGGAACAAGAGATCTGCTGTACCAACCTGATGCAGATCCAGCCAGCAGGTCCCAGATCGGTGTCCCCTGCTCACGGCTGCCAGGCTGACTGTCAGGTATTACCAGGCTGATGATACCTCGCCGGTAGTACTCGTACAGGCCTGACCAAACCAACAGAAGGTTGCAAGCGTTGGTGAGCACAAGGGCGATAGTTTGCAAGTCTCCAAAACATTCCTAGTTGAAACTTTCCTGCCAGGCCTAGGTACCGGTCATGAACAATAGTTCTGCTGCAACCTGCTGCAGTAGTTTGATGCATATCCAGCTTCAACAAGCACTGTACGTCAGGAGAGTTGTTCTCTCCACTTCAAGCAATATTAGAAAGCATCTCACCAAAGTGGATGGCAGCATATGGCACAATACGCATAACACTTGCAGTGTTGCCCCTGCAGTGAACATGCAGATGATAGTAATCGACCCTGAGAGGATGTTGGTGAGAAAGAGGTGACATCCACATCCTTGCCGATCAAGTTTCATGCGTATCTTCATGGCGTATCTTTATGGCATGCTTCAGTGTAACCTGGTGCCATGAACTGCTGACAACTGCAGCGCAACTTGTGGTGTACAAAAGCACGGGATAAAGCAAACAACCCACTGGACGGACTTCTGACGGTGTTGCTCACCTGAAGAGCCCATGTAACCCCTCTTGTTGCCAAATCTGTGTCAGCACGCCACCTACTGTCATTCCAGCGCTGCCACGAGTCTGAGTAAATGATGCATAATACAAACACAGCAGGATAAGGTTGGATAGGGTGCTAAAACACTGACGAACTGGCAGTGTGCTGAATCAGTTGGCATCTGATGTCATCAGTCAGCAGTTGCTGTGTGTGCTGTGGTGCATTGAAGAGCATGGTCTGGTCCAGGCACATCTGCAAATTGCCCTATGTCACAACTACAGCTGTTTTGAGTTGAAACAAGCCGGTCTGCGACTTGCTCGTGACCGCTGTCAGTGGTGTTGTGGTCTGCATGACATGTATAGGAGGTTATGCTGTTGTTTGACTGCCCAGCATCAGCCAGTCTGGATGACAAACAACCTGAAAGATGATTTTGGTCCTTTCTAATGGAGCCATGCATGTTTTGGCGAGTCCTCCAGCACATCCTCCAGCTATAAGCTCCTGCATGCAGCATACATGGCTGAAGTGCCTCTCTTGCTGGATTACCAGACTGATTTGGGGTAGATGACACACCCGAACAGGACAGGTGCCTGCAACACATGAGCATTACCCTGGCAAAAGATGGCAACCGTCTCAGACGTGCTTGCACGTAGGAAGCTGGATCTGTTGGTACAGCTTCATCCCCATGGCCATATTGTACCATCTGCAAAGGCTCTCACATCACTTGCATGTCACCATAAGGTTGTTTGATCAGCTTGATTGCGCAAATGATCATCATAATTTTACATTTATAACCTGACGCAAAAACAAGTCTTCAAGCGCGACCGACCCAAGTGGGAGCGCAATGCTTATGTAAGGAAGTCACGTTTGAATGATGCTGTTTTGTGAGATCTTTGCGAGAGGAACTGGATGTTGGAAACAACAGGAAATGTGCTAACAGCATTTGGAGGAGGTATTCTGTACTGGGGTATCGTGATCGTAGTGTGAGCACTACATTCTGAAGCCAGCACCGCATGCCTGGTTCTCTAAAACTTGTATGCTAAGTACATAGGCAATAACAAACATGTTTGAGTGACGTGCTCAGAGCATTGCACAGAAGTACTGGTCAAGCTCATTGCATTTCCTGATCAACCTGAGGCAATACCTCAGCTGCTGGGTTGGTAACATGGTCAGGTGCGCGCAATGAAGATTACTCGACAGAAACGACTGCCACTTTGTATTGCTCGTAGACTTGGAAATGCCGCAGGAACGATGGCAACTGCCCCAACATCAAGTACAACATGTACATGTGTCATGGTCGATGGGGCGCTCAGAGAACCAGCACTTAAAGCACCTGTAACAGCAGAAGAGGCAACAGCAAAGCACGCCATTGTTCAACCCAGACGCATCCAATTGAACCTCGAGCTTACTATGACACTGTCTTCAGGAGGCAAGGACTGTCAAGTCACCCAAGGTTCTGAAACCTAGCAGCAGTCAAAGTGACAAAGCAGCAGGACAGGGTCATATGCACTCTTGTAGATTAGCACTCCGATGTGACAGTGGCAACGTGATATGAGCCTTGCTGCGTAGGAATTAGAAAATAACCGCATTTGTTTGCTGAGTGTTGTCGTCTGCTTTGGCAATGCATCTCGGTGCACCTATGCACAGCAGAGAAGGCTTACAATGAGCATTGCATCAAGCAATAATTTGGTTGACGTTCAAGCTTGCTGTGCACGCATGTGCCTTGTACTGCAGCGCTTGGTCACATGAAACAATACAATGTAATGGCGCGACCACAGCCTTCCTTCCACATACCTCGTGTAGCCCAACACTGTTTGGCTTGGCCCTCTGAAAAGCCATGCAAGTGGCCAGGTCCCGTGCCGTCTTGGCGCTGGAGCAGACCAACGTCCCGGTCAGCTGCTGTTTGTCCTCAAGGTCTGCACCAGCGGCCATCACAGCGCAGCTCATGCAAAAACTGCGCCACAGCTTATGTAGACGCGGGATCAGGCGGAGAGCAGCCGGCTGTGGTAAGGACTTGAACATACACAGTTCAACAACATGGCAACCAAATGGCCCCAGCCTGCTTGGGTCTGCTGCAACATTTCTGTCCAGAGATCTGCCACACTGCTCCTCATTTCCATAAGTAGACCTCCAACCTGATTGTATTGCAATGCAGTTGCTGATCCTTCAGCCAGACTCTGGTGCGGTTCCTGCTGCAGCTGAGCAACCTGATGCCTTAACTCCGGCAAAGTTCAGCTCTTGCTATGTGCATATGTGCATTCATCTAGCATTCATCAAGCCCTCGGTGCCCTGCCGTGCCGGCTTGGATTGCCACCATGTAGTGTTTGTCAGAAAGAGGGCTGATGCCTCCTTGTAATTGTGCAGGGTAACCCGCAGTGGCGGAAAGTGGTAGCAGTCACAGCAGGCTGCCTGCTGTTGTGCAACCTGCACCGCAACACTTTCTCAGTGCTGCTACCTGACCTGGCACACCAATTAGGCCTGCGCACTTCCCAAATAGGAGCAGTACAGGCATCAATGCTGGCAGCTTATCTGCTTGGACAGGTGCCAGCTGGCAGGTTGGCAGACAAGTATGGCGGCAGCAGGTGGGCTTTGCAAGCCACAGACTTCAGAAACTTGAGTAGCTGTCATCATGTGCTTTAATACCTCAACGGCATTCAAGAGGTTACTTGACAGAGGCTGTTGTGCACTTTGTTACTCTTGACTAGGACCCTACTGATGCCTATGCTTTTTGGATGTGGTCAAGCAAACTGTGCCATTGCTTGCCATGTATTCAGCAGGCGGTACACTTACCCAAAGGCATGCAACATGTCATGACATACAGGTGCCAGATATCTCTTGCTGAGTCAAGCATGTGTGTGCATCCATTCAATCCATGCTTGCTTGCAACGACTTTCAAGTAAAACGTCAGCGCTGAGTCAGGGAAACAGATGGCCTCTGTTCCTGCAGGGTTCTATTGTGGGGTCTGGCCCTGTGGTCTGCAGCCACAGCACTGGCTGCTGCTGCCGGCCTGGGCGTAACCAGTATCAGCAGCAATAGCAGCTGGGCGCTGATGATCATCCTTGCATCCCGAGTGCTTATGGGCCTGGCATCTGCTTGTGCAATGCCCTGTGTCACAGCTGTTGCTGTGAAGTGGGTGCCAAGTGATGAAAGGGCGTCCATGATCTCTTTTGTGTATGCCAACTTTAATGTGGGTGGGTCACATCAGGCGGTGTTGGGTACAACAAACAACTAGAAGCCGTAATGCAGCAACCGCCTGTTTCATCACAGATGCCAGTCGCTATGGTGGCTTGGCAGGCCTCACCTGCGCTGCTGGTTCCTTACTCGATGACACGTACAGCACTGGTGATCAAGCAAGTCGCTCAGCAGCACGTTCAGAGCCAGCAGAAACACAGCGGATGACTGAACAAGCCAGCAGGAAGCTCACAATGACGTTAGTAAATAAGCCTCTATTTGAATTGCACTTGTGACTGCTCTCACAGGCGGTGTGATAGGTCTCACTCTGGTTCCCCTACTAGCAGATGCATTGGGGGGTGAAGCTGCATTCCTCATATCAGGTGGAGTTGGTGTTGCCTGGGCAGCAGTAGGAGCAACAATCATCAACAAGGAACATGCAGCAGCAGTTGGCAGCCAGCGATCCCATCATACCACAGAGCAGCAGCAGCAGCAACACAAGCATGATGATCAGCAGCAGCAAGGTGGCCAGGTGCCCTGGTCTCTCAGTCGTCGCAGTTGGCAGCAGATTGCTGTGTTGTGTTACGCTCACGCAATGATTGGGTTCGGCTTCTTCCTTATGCAGGTGGGCATGTGCTTGTTTGTTTGTTCGTGACATCTTGGAGAGTTGACCTCTACATGCATGAGGGGCACATGCTGCAAACCACCACAAAGACCTTGCGCCTCGCTAATGACCCTGCTCTCTCACCAGGTGTAACAAGCTGTCAACTGCTGCTTCCTGGTGTGCATGTGTGTGTATGTCTGCTGCAGAGCTTCATCCCCATGCTGTTGTCCTCCCTGGGTAGTGACAGCCTGGCACTGACAGGCCGCCTTAGCAGTATGCCGTGGCTGGCTGCAGCAGTGGTGGGCATGATGGCAGGCATGACAGCTGACAGGTAAGCACACACCTCTCATACAGTTGTTCTTCTGCTGGTGGCGGAGTCAACTTGTGTGGCACATGAAGAGCAAGTGTACGGGTACATGTTGTCTGCTTGTTCATATACTCTGCTGTTGTGCTTGAGCCATGCCTGTGTTGGCTGTCAAGAACAGGCAACGTTGTCTCTGCCGCCGCTCTTCCTGCAGTCTCATACGCAGTGGTCTTCCCACCCTTTTCGTACGCCGGCTGATGCAAGGCCTGTCCTTCCTGGGCTGTGGTCTCAGTGCAATGCCGCTGGCCCTCAACTCCAATATAGAGCTGCTAACAGCTGTGTGGTGTTTGACAGCCAACCTGATGTTCTACAGCTTGAGCTATGGTGGCTTTCATGCTTATCTGCAAGACGTAGCAGGGAGGTATGCTGGTCTTGTTCAGGGAGTGACTAATAGTGCCAGCATTGTCATGGGTATGGTTAGCAATGTCTGGACTGGCTACATAGTAGAGTACACTGGGTCATACTGTTCGGTATTTTGGGTGCTTGGGTTGGCATACTTTTCTGCTGCTGTTGTGTGGTGCTTGTGCACCTCAGATCATCAACTGCAGGCGGAGAAATAACCAACGGCACTAAGTCATCGTAAGAGACTCGCTACCAGATTGCACTAACCTAGGCCTGAGAGGTGTATGAATAACCTCACACTAGTGCTCTCAATGGTGTGTGGGCTTTTTTCAGCAAACAACTGCTCCATATACACTAGGGCATATTGCTGCCATTCATTGTTTCTACTTCAGACCCTTGTGGAAGTGACACAACATGTTTTTCATATATAAAAGGGTTTGGCTCAAGTAGCAAAGTGAATGCAATGCTGGCTGATAAGTCAAGCAGTTATTGCAGCAGTGTCACACTGCTGTGCAGCTGTCACAGCAAGTTGCCTCCTGGACTCAGTAGTATGGCATATTATATAGCAAGGTGGTAATCAGAAGCGAACAGCAATCCTGATCAAGCTCTGCCAAGATCTAAGCACGCAACAACCTTGTACCTCACGGTACCGTTTCTGCGAGCCCAAGTACATGCATTTGACTTTCAAAGTTGATTATATATATATGTTGATCAGCTGCCCGCCATAAACTGACGGTTATTGATTTGAATACCCTGACATGTCATGACAGGCAGACCCCAAGCAAAATCACGAGCCTGATATTCGTGCGCAAAGATTGTTTATGTCCCCTAAGGACAACTCTAGCAGCTGCTGTCTGCCCTGCACTGCTGGTGACCCTTGATCTGCTGAGCAATGTTCCGTTCCTCACTGGTGCTGCTGCGTGCTGTGCGTCAGCTACACGGCTTCGCGCAACAGGGTAGGTGGACATCATTGTGGGACTGTGGTGCACCTTATTGGCTCCCGACCCTGTGACATTTGGTTGCACCCTGCAGGTGCTCGGGGTGCTGCTTGCGGGTTGCATACCGCAGCCGCTGCTGGTAAGTTCACCAGTGCACGCGGATCATATGGAGCAGGTGCAGCCGTGCTGATGGTTGCTGGTGCAGCGATGCTGGGTGAGCGGTACACTGTCACATCATGTGACCCCAACATCAGATGGACACCCCAACATGTTAACAGCAGCACTGCCTGAAGGCAACAGGGCGTGTCTTGCTCAACGCGCCCCTGAGTACGCTCAAATGCACACGATGCAATGGTTGTAAGCCAACGACTGTACTGCTTGAGAGCTTCCTCAACACAATAACAGCTGCAACTTCTTCTAGGTGGAGGTCTGCAAATGCATATATTCCAAGTTGCCATCATGTCATGCATTCTTCCACTACTTCACACGCTGTTTGTTCAGTGTGCTGAGACTGCGTTTTCTCTCTGAGCCCTTGCAGCTGTAACGTGCCTAAGAACAGGTATGGTGTTACTACAGCCGCATTCTGTCCAGTGTTGCTGCAGGTTTTGCCCCCACTGCCCTTGCACAGCCTGCCGGTGCTCTTGAGCGTGAGGAGCTGAGCTTTATAATGATCAAGCCTGACGGAGTACAGCGTGGCCTCATTGCTGAAATCATTGCAAGGTGTGCGTGTGCACCTTCACATACATTGGAGTGTTGCTTCTGCAGCAAAGCTTCTTGGAACCACATGCACCAGCAGCCATGGCTTTGCTCCTTGGCAACAAGCAGTCCCTTACTTATTGGCACTGCATCTCACTCATAATGACTATCCACAGGTTTGAACGCAAGGGCTACAAACTGGTGGGCATCAAAGTATTGGTCCCCTCACAGGTGATTTTCCTGCATCCAACAGCAGGTCATGTGATAGCATTGACTGTAACATGCATTGCGTCTCGATTCTGCACCTTTTAGAGCACTCTATAGTTGGAGCAGTTGATGGAGTGTCACCCTGCGTGTTGCTGCTTGATGTTGCCATGACATGGAGTGCGAGGGCATCTGGGTGAAGCCCGGGGTGCTCATTCAGTGCGCATCCCACATGCAGTGCAGGACTTGGCAGCCAAGCATTATGCTGAGCACGAGGGCAAGCCCTTCTTTCCCAAGCTGGTGAACTTCCTGAGCTCAGGTCCTGTGGTGGCCATGGTGTGGGAGGGCAAGCAGGTCGTGAAGTATGGCCGCACTATGATTGGTGCAACAAACCCTCTGGCATCTGCTCCAGGGACCATCAGGTGCTGATCAAGCCCCTCAGACAGGGTGCTGTAGAGCTAATTAGTGTGGTTTAGCATGCAACAAAACTGTGTTTGTGTATGTACGCAGTTTTCATGTGCTGACAAAGTGAGCTCATGTTGCTGCTCAGTTGCTGGCCTCTTGTTCGGCACCTGCAACGCCATCTTGGGGTTGGGTGAAAGCAAGCTGAGGTGATGCTGACTGTGTAATTGCAAGGGTGTTGCCTCTCCTGTCCTCAAGTGACATCACACTTCGAGTGTAAAGTAGGGAAGATTGCGTGTACTGCTGCATTGCAGAGGTGACTTTGGCATTGACACTGGTCGCAACATCATCCATGGATCTGACTCTGTAGAGGTGAGGAACCAACTGCCCAGATGCCGGCTGTAGGAGCTGGCACATCAGAGCTAACAGTGAATGCAATCTGGTGTTGTCAGCTTGCAAGCATGTTATGCTTACGACAGACAGGCTGTATGCTGCAACCCTAGCTCAAAAGGCTGTTACCTGTGTGAAAGGAAATCTGGCTCGTGCAGCAAAATGAATGCAATGTTGGCTGATAATGTGTATCAACATCTCAAGCATTTACGAAATTTACTACGTGTTGTTGCCTGTGATGCAGTCAGCACAGCGTGAGATTGCTCTGTGGTTCAAAGCAGAGGAGCTGGCCGACTACACACCTACCACTTGCGCATGGGTGTATGAATAGGAGGCTTACACCCTGCAGGTGCACAGCATTGGCAGAATAGTACTGCAACAGCTTTTATCAGAAGCTGATATGTGTGAGGTGTGCTCAGACCACATGATGCCCTGAGACAGATCGACGGTTTGGTGATATCACACCTTCCCGCTCTCGAGCATGTTTTGGTGCTTGGGTCCTGCAGTTTGAACCCTAGAAGTGTAACCCCTATGTGCTTCGGTGCATAGAAAGTATGCTATGCATGACTTACCTGATCACAACATAGTCGCCTTTTCAGAGGCTTTCCAGATGGTCTACACCAAGCGGTTACAGGTAGCCACCTGACTGCTGCAATGCACAGCAGGGTGTGATACTGCTTTACCTCCACCCACAC
Organism: Coelastrella sp. M60; assembly: GCA_001630525.1. Classification (NCBI taxonomy): domain Eukaryota; kingdom Viridiplantae; phylum Chlorophyta; class Chlorophyceae; order Sphaeropleales; family Scenedesmaceae; genus Coelastrella; species Coelastrella sp. M60. The sequence goes on from LWCB01012143.1 coordinate 10,138, forward strand.
GACGGGATGCTCTCAAGATCACACTGGGCAACCATGCCATCTCAATGTCACAGTCTCAGTGCATTCAGGCGTTCTAGTCCGCATCGCTGGCACCCACCATTTCTCCACAGCACGAGGCGCCCTTGCAGATGCAAGGTGAATGGCAGCTTGCTCAAGCTGGCGCATTAAAATGATTTATTGTCACAATCACTTTGTTTGAAAGCTCAAACTCAATCCCTCTCTGTTGCCTGTTCCGATCTTACCCTCACTCAGCGCTGTGCTGCGCGTAGATCTCCAACAGCACGCAGGTGGCCGCACACACAGAGGGTCTTGTCTTCGCAACAGGGTCTCCAGATGCCTGGGACTCTGCGTCAGTGGGTAGTCCAGTGGTGAGGAAGGACTTGGCTCTCTGCTGCAGTACAGCACGCTTGGGCCAAGCACTACAGCTCAATCTTCGTGATCAGCAGCACCGTAGTCACTGCAGCTGCCACCTGAGTGCACCAATTGTACCATTTTTTGCAGGTACGCTGCTACATGGGTGATAATGAACAAAGATGGTATATGTGGTATTCAGGCAGCAGTAAGCCACTACCGGGCTTAGCTGGGGTTGCAGCAGCTGCAGGTAGCATAGGTGAGCTCACACCCTGGAGGGAGAGAACATCAAGCGTGTTAGAATTGCAACAGGAAGTCACTCTATCAGTAGCATGCATCAGTGAGGTATCAATTCAAGCATATCAAATATGCACCAACCCCGGCTCAAACTCTTACTGCATGATCACAGTGGAAGGGCCGTCATCCATACATACAGTTGAGGTGTTGAAATGGAAATCACTCAACAACTTATAAAAAGCACCTCGTGCCACAGCATGGTAGCTGACCAGTTTCCCAGCTCTTCTGTTCTGCAGGTGTTGCTGTCTCTAATGATGGCATCAACTGGCTCCGAGGTGATGGACTCGTTGAGGGACATCGAGGAGCAGCTAAAGACGGGGATGTGGGTGTGGTCTTAGCACCTAATGTTGACAACTGGTGGACATTGGACACTGCCCACTTACAAGTATCGGATGTGCAGGTCGGTAGCAGCAACAGAGGAGAGTCCAGATGGTTCTTCAAGTGTTGTCATAAGAAAAATACCTGTCAGTGCACCTCATCAGCAAGCAGAAAGCACTGTGTTTCCAACCAGCAATGTCACCCAGGTACACGTCTAAAGGCCTAGTGTTGGGTTGGCAAACCAGCTCATCAAACTGACATTGTGCGGTTGCATGACACTTGCAACACAGGTGTTGTCCAACAGCAGTGTCAGCAGTGGCGTGGGTGTCTATTGGATGTTCTACAGTGGAGGTGACTTCGAAGCTGTCAAGACGCCAGCAGGTTTCCCTGGTCTTGAGGCTGGAGCTGCTGTGGAGGGACTCAGGATCAGACCGGGACTGGCAATGAGCCAGGTCAGCAGTGGCTGCAGTGTGCCAGGGTGTATGAGGGTATGGCAGCTAGTCTGTAACAGTGCAGAATAGTGGGGTATATACACCAACCAGATGTTGCACAAGTATCCTTTATGCTGAGCATCAATCACCATGAGACTTCGCCTCTGCTGTCTTGCTCAGCAGGAGCGCCGCTCAGCTGTTGCTGTGTATGGGTGGCTGCCTGATCTGCAGGACGGTCGTAACTGGGCCCGTATAGAAGCAGATCATCACACTGGAGCTCTTTTTGATGTAGGCAAGCCCGGCGAGTGGGACTGCCACTTCATTGCACACCCACAAGTGGTCACAGCTGGGCCGAGGGACATGCGCATGTACTACCACTCTTATGATGCAGCTGCTGGCAGGTTCAAAGTGGGTCTGGCCACATCCAAGGATGGCTTCAACTGGAACAAGACAGGGCCGATCTTTGAGGGAGGCAGCTCAGGAGACTTCGATGCTGCTGGAGCTGCCGCTTGTCAAGTGGTAAGGCAATCGCCTTCCCATCTGTCTGGTTGTGCTTACAGCTGGCCATTGTTCATTGTGTCCACTGTGATGGAGCCTGTGCCAACATCTAGGGAGTAGGGCTAACCAGTTGTTGAATCGCGGGGTTGGCATGTTTGGGCGTTTTAACAGCTCCATGCAGTAGCATTCTGCACGCATTCAACCAGCTTCCAAGTATATTGTGTGTTGAGTCTCTTTGACAGCAGCTTCCCATTACTTCCCTTCTAAATGAGCAAACTCTGGTCTGTATTAATGACTAATATGCAGGTGCGAGACCCTGATAGCAAGCAGTTTCTGATGTTCTATGAAGCAGTAGCAGCTGATGGCACTCGAAGCATTGGTTTTGCTACATCAGCAACAGGCCTGCGTGATTGGCGGCGACATTCTGCACCCATCCTCACAGCATCCAACAACCCAGACGCCTGGGACTCTGGCAGTGTGGGAACACCATGCGCCGTAGCAATGTCTGAAGGCAGATGGCGCTTGTACTACGCTGGCCGGTCGCAACAGCATGGCCCATGGGAGGGGATAGGTGTTGCTTTGGGTGCAGCAGAAACTACATCTGGGCAGGTGCAAGTCAGCTTCAACCGACGAACAGGCAAGAGGGAAGCAGCAGCGTCAAACACCAACTGAATGTATGTGCGAGCATGGTGTTGCAGCCAGCACCATGGTAGCATTGAGCCTTTACAGTACTTACTGCCACATATGGTACAGCATGTATGATGGTCAGCATAGATGAATGAAGATCAGGCCCGTGCAGCATAGTTGGCTGCTGATTGCAAGGTTGGCTGATAGCCTAATGAGTAACTTACTTCAAGAACTTTCTGCTCCTTTAAGTGTGCATCCATATGTCATACAAGCCTGTGACACATTTCAGCGCTCTCACTCAGAAGGTGATTTCGAATCATATGCTGGGTGACAGCTCCTCAGTGGCACTCGCAGCGGTTTCCGAAGTGTAGTGCAAACCGTGAAAATATAATCATGGCCCTATTCTCCTGAAAGTTGCTTTATGAGCCTCAGCCCTATGAGCCTCTGGCAGACTCTCCCTCTTTGTTCCGAACAGTAGTACGTGGTCAAGCCATAACTGGCATTCACAAGATACTATCTTAAGTAACTCATACACGCCATGGGCCAACTTTGACCACACTATCTGGTGTGTATGCACAGCTGACCGCCATGATGGCACAAGCCACATTCATATGTAAACGAGCTCCGCATGCAACAAGCAAGATGCCCAGTTCAGCCGCTGCTTCGGAAGCATATGCACTGAGGCCGCCACCCACACCTGGGTCAGCAAGGAGGGGACGTGTGCTTCAAGCACGAAGTTTGCAACCAAAGTTCTGCTTGAAGTTGACTTCAAATTACATGGAAGGAACGCAGATATTTGTACCGTACGCGTGTACAGACCCGTCGATGATCAAGCGTCAAAGCTCAACTCAGGCTGAATGAGTGCTGTCTGCCCTGTTGCTACTCACATGACAGATCTTCAAAGTAATGACCATGTACATGTGAAGGCAGGTGGCTACAAGATTTCTGCTCGCCTCCACGAAAAGAGATCCAGCCATGCAGGACACTTGCATAACACAGCGGTATACAATGCACGTGTGCATTGCCTTTTGCTATCCGATGTCTGCCAGACACTGCAGCAGTACTCGTCACCAAGCATCTAACCTGACTACTGTTCTGACCACCAGCACCAAATGGCATAAGAACCTGTGTTCTCTGTTTGTAATCTGCCCGTATGCCATGCGTCAAACATTTGCTGCTTCTAAGCCTGACTTCAGTTGAACCAAAGAGGACCGTTTCAACTGCAAGCACTGCTTGCAGCATGTGCACTGGTACCGCGGGTATATGACCAACCAGTTGCAACCACTGCTGACTGCCTGGTAGGTGGCTCTGCACTGATTTGAAGTTCACCACCAGTCTGGATATCCACAGTTGAGTGCGACAAAGCAGTGAGCAGCAATAAACCGCATAGTTGTGTGAAGTACAGTGAGGGCCGCCGGATGATTCTTCTTGGCACT
>LWCB01012144.1:0-19391 GCA_001630525.1 Coelastrella sp. M60
AAGGCTGGTTGAGGCTAACGAGGAGGCGTTGAGGGAGGCGATCAAGGTGAGCAGGGCAACTTGCTTGTCGGCTGCTGCTGTGTGGTTTTACAATCTAAGTGCAGCCAGATCCTTGACAATAATGTTAGGGGAGCACCCCGGTATTGGAAGTGCCCACTCGTTTGCAGAAGACATATCACACATGTTCATACCACATTGAGCCTTGAGTACAACTCTCATAGTCGGCAAGCACTGAGCAAGCTGGTCAATATAATTGGAACAAGGATGCTGTTGTTGAAAGTGCCCCTTTTGCATGGTGTAGGGAGCAGTATGTCTTGTGCAACATAATAGCTGCATGGTGTCACTGAGGCTCAGTTGCATTTGTACAGTTGCTTGGCCCAGGTATCCTGCCCTCGGATAGTATTGCATGATCGCTTTTTACGAGTATGTGAAAAGTACCCAGCCTCCGCAAGTCATACTCTCAAATAGTTGCTATTGCAACCTTCAGGGCAAGTTGCAGAACCCATTGCTTGCCTGCAGGTGTGTGGACCTGGTGTCCCGTACACTGCCATAGGTGATGCCTGTGCAGCAATTGCTAGTAAACATAAGGTGACAGTTGTAAGAGACTTCATTGGTCATGGTGTCGGCACCGTGTTCCATGCTGAACCCCAAGTCCTACATCACAGGAACAAGGGGCCTGGGAAAATGCAGGTAGGATTCATAGTGCATATTACCTTCTGCGGATGTACACAAATTATGCAATGCCTGAGTCAGTACTGTAGAATCAAGGAGTCCTCTTATACAGCAGTATTCAGTGCCGCATTCGTGTTCAGGAATAATACTCATCAAAAAACAGACTTGGCACATGTAGACTTGACTATGCATGTTTCACTGTGCAGTTGAATCAGACCTTTACAATAGAGCCCATATTTGTTGAAGGCAGCAACAAGGTGAAGATGTGGGACGATGACTGGACTGCAACCACAGAAGATGGTGGCTTGGCAGCACAGTGTGAACACACCATACTCATCACACCGAATGGCTCTGAGATCTTAACAGTCATATGATGATTTGTCACTGTCGTATTGAATGTTAAACATAAGTATAGCAAGGCTGGACAGGTGCTGTAACAGGGCTGCTGCGAAGCAGCATCCACTCATGTTCTTGGTACCCCATCTGCGTTTTCATCGCTGCAGTGGTGCGCATGCACCCGTGTCAGTGTTGGCAGCAATCATTGTGCACCTCTTTGCATTCAGGTTTTCACCCCAAACAACTGCTTGTAAGTGTGGTCATTGGAGTCAGCCTGCTTGATGCTGGTGGCACTTCGCCTACTCATGCGGTAAACCTGGTGCTGTCGCATTTATTCATTCTTGCTCCTGTGTCAACTTGCCCAGATGTGTCTTGCTGGCTTTATGTGCTGCTGGTGTGGTTGTCGCCGTTGCTGGAACTGGCTGCCGTGCTGCAAGGGTGTATAGCAGTGGCCTGCAGCCAGCACAAAGGTGTGACCTTGCATCAAGTCATAACCTGGCATGGAGTGCTGGAGTAAGCACCAAATCAGGCAGCATCAGACAGACGACAGTAGCAACCATTGCAACAGTAGACAGACCACGCAGGTGGCTGCACATGTGATGCTTTGCTGTTACCTATGTTGCACCATATGACGTATCAGCGTTGGTAAGGGCAACAATACATGTTCTTGTTGTATTCATCTGAGGTACAAGTATGGATGCTACATTAGCCTTCATCACGATGTGGTGTACTCTGTTCGAGACGGTTGACAACTTGCTGCTGCCATTGTGACTGACTCTTACAGATCGTTACTCACACTTGTCCTGTGTTAGATGAATCAGCTATGTCCAGCTGTTGCACAAGGAAACTTCTGTTGAAGGGCCGTGTTTGCGGCAAGCCCGTCTCTGCCAGGAAGACACTCAAAGTATCTCTGTAACCATTGTATATGAGGTATTCCCTTATCAACTCATTTATGAGCAGGTTCTCATTGCAAGGCTCTGGCCGTGGCTCCTCCTGCAGTCCAGTGGCGTTTGAGTGTGATAAGGGCTTCATGAGACAGAAGTACTGACTATGAACAATGCCTTGAAGCAGAATGATGATGCAACAATCACATCAGCAGCTCATCCACCCAGGAGGCTAGTTCTGCTGTTGTCAATGCTGCTCAAGTAGGATCGAGTCAACAGTACCAGTCATAGTTTTGCAGTTAAGTGGCTGTTGCAGGAGGACCTGCTCGCTGAGTAGATCATGTGTCAGATCAAGCCATGGATTTGTCGCACACATGCATCGTTGGCATTGCGTGTTGTGGTACGCTGGCGTGAGGATGTTCTCACCTCTGCATCCAGCAAGACCTGGTACACCTGGCTCCTTACATGCGCTTGAAGCTGTCTTAGCAGCCCTTTGCGTTCCAAGGTGTCTTTCACGGCATCTTTAAGTTCATCGATTGACCCCATTGTACACAGCCTGCCATACACGGACTTGGCTAGAGCGCCCCTGTGCCTCAAGTCCAGGCGAGGCACCGGCAGTTCTGTGGCATTGCTTGCTGACGATGAGCTTTGATTTCAAGACTGATAGATTGAGGCTTGAAATAATATATTGACAGGGTGGCCAATGATCATGTCAAGTAGCCCTTGTTCTTGTTCGCGGCAACTTGTTTTGAACATGTTGCAGGAAAAGCGGCTCCGCCAATATTACAGCGCCCGTTTTCAGGGCAAAAATACACCTGAGTTAGACCAGCTGTGGTGATTTCAGAATTCAAAATCTTGTGCGACTGTCCAGTACCACTGCCCTGCAGGATGGGCCCATGACGCATGGGGCGGGCTTGTAAACTTAGATCTGTAATTTGTTTTCTAATGGCCATGACAGATCTCCTGAAGCCTGGCATGGCAGGTTATGCGTACGGCAAGACCTCTTGTACACTATCACCAGTAGTCTACCACGATGATCGTACGACAAGGATACAGATCAAACGCCGTAGACATCTACCAGGGATATATGAAGTAGCTGTAGCTGTTGTTAACTGCTGTTCATCACCAATGCATCACGTTGGCAGGCAGCACTGCCTGCTGTTGCAGTCTCCTGCAGCATGTCCTCACCTCAGACATGTCCTGACCTTGCCCAGCCCGGGTGGTAGCATCCCATCGACGGAACGAACAGCACGGCCAAAACGTCTCGTGGCGCCGCCTGCAGCGGACCGGCGATCTCAAGCACTGAACTCCTTGGACTCCTTAGAGGTTGCTGTTCCAGAAGACCAGCGGCCAGTCAATGAGTTGACAGCACTGAAGCAAGCCTGGTTGTACTCCTGGTGCGCATATTGTCTACAGTGTTCAATGGCGTATGAGTCCACGCATTCACATCTGATCAATGTGTAAAGCAATTGCAATGACCCTGCTGCATATCGGCCACTATGGGCACTGATGAGCATTTGCTGCTGCAGGGCTACCCTCCCATTGAATGGCTACATCCAGCGGTTGACGCTTGTGTTTGCGTTCTTCTTTACTTTCATTGGTTGTCCCATTGCAAATCAAACATTTGAGTTCACTAAGCAAGTAAGTATAGGTTATGCCAGCAACCTTGCAACATGTCCAGAACTGCCAATAGCAGCATATGCACGGACCAATGTTACCAGTCAATCAGGAGGAACTAGGCTATGAAGTTCCTCATATGGCTGGCTGCAGCTTACTCAATCAGCCTCAGCATGATAACTCAGAGCATACGATGTTTTCTGTAGTGAACTGATACTTTGGCTGCAACAGCCTCACAGCAGACTTGTTGTGTCCGCTGAAATTTCACTGCAGCCTGTGGAGTTCATTCTTAGTGCCAGCACCGGCAGTTTCTTGGTGGTTGCTGTTGCCATGGTGCGCATCTATCTTGGTTGGTCCTATGTTGGCAACCGTTTGCTGTCAGCATCAGTGCCATATGAGGAGACAGGATGGTGAGCAAAATCAAGAAGTAGCAGCATCGGGGGGCTGCAAGGGGGGAGGGGACAATGCTGTGCATGATGTGTTGATCTAGCAGCTGAGTGAATGCACTATAGTAGTGGAAGTCCAATCTGTTTCAACAGCGCCAAGGAGAGAGATGTTATGCAGAATCCTTTAACACATACTGCCAGGCTGGCAAAATCACTGAGAGCAGGCCTGGTTGTTGAACTGCATGAATCCAAGATGACTGATGCAGTCCCTGCATCAGCACTGTGCTGATGCTGTGGCTCTGAGTCTGCTTGTTGACTTGCGGTCTCCATCAGGTATGATGGTCAGCTGTTTGTGAAACCCCCAGAGATCCTGACACGTGATCGCCTGTTGGCAAGATACGAGGTGTACCCTGTGTTGGACAAGATGCGCTCAACACTGGTCGGCATGGCGGGTCTACTCCTGACAACATCTGTTGTCTTGTATGGCCTCATACAGGCGGGGACTGATGCTGATGGCGTGTATGGTGAGCTGTCTGACACACTCATAAGGCATGTACTTGTTTTTTTGCTGCTGGGGTATTGCAAAGGAGACTGCCATATTCCCCAAAGTTGTTTTTGTACAGCAAACCCTCAGAGGCGTCGTATTACTCCAGTCATGTTGACTCTTCTGCAACAGGCCAGCGCCACATCATGTGCTGCATGATGCAGCGGCCTTTCATCACTTGTTGATCCGCAGTAGTTTTTTGTTGCTATCAGGCCGGGGCAGTCGTACAGTCCGTGCTGTGACGTCTGATGGTGTTCTGTTTGGTAGCCGAGTGAAGGATCTGTCTCAGTTGGCGAATGATGATGAGCTGGCAGCTGAAGAGGCGGCTGCACAGAGAGGAGTCCCAGGTGCGGAATAAGGAACATGCAAAACCACCAGCTGGAGGTATTGCTCTGATGCATTAGCAGCCATCCATTGCCACTGCCAACTCAGTATCATCTGACCCATAGTATCTCGATTGGATGCTGCTGTTCAAGCTTTGAGCATGCTTATCTGCTGCTGTGTTCTGGTCTACGCCATCTTTGGCGGGTCATCTGTGCACAATCCGTGTTGCACTTCAGTCATTGTGTCTTTATCCCCTTTTACCTTGGCTGCCTGTTCACTCCTGAAAACTTCTGGTTGTGTTCATGACCCTGATCAGGGTACTGTGCAGACAGGTTGCTGAGGGCATATGCTGGAGGGCAGTATTGCAGCAAGTTTGAGCCCTAGTGGGGGGTCCGGCACATAACCAGGATGTAACAGCAAACTCAAAAAGCCGAAGAACTCAGTATCAAGCAAGCCAATGGCAACAGTGCTACGGCTGATGGGTAGTTTACAGTGTGAAGCCAGCAAGTGATGTCATCATGGAGTGCACAAGTATCCAGAAGCTGAGGATACCGGCAGGCGCTGTTCAGCTGGATGAGCTTGAGAGTGACATTGTTGTCTTGGAGGAAGTGCACCCTATTGTATTGTCTTGTACATTGCAATAAGGGTGGCAAGTTCTGGTCTTGTAAGTACTTGAAAGTGACCACTGATTGCCACCAACTTGTGCAGTAAACTCTGCCGCTCACTACGGTACTGCAGCTCACTCCTTACACTACTGAGCTAAGTCATGATAATTATGACGGAGACTGTTCTACTCAGGAACGTTCTGAGTGCTCACATGGCACCTGCACTGAATTGAATGACTGCAGAAGGTAGATGAGCCACCAACATGAGTGTGTTGACAGAACCCAAGACATGGAGCGTGCTGTACCACACGATTGGATTACATCAGTCCAGCTCCACAGATGCCTCAAGCATTTACCAATACCTTGACAGCTACAAGAGCCTGCAACTTCTAGTTGCCAATTTGGCCTCATCCCAACATCCTTGCATACTGTTGAACCATGTCAATGGCTGCTTTAATCAGCTGCTTTCGCTCTAGCCGCGCTGCAATGGCTGCTTTCACGCGAGCTGTCAGGATGACCCCAGCCTGTTCTCCCTCCAGCAGCCTGATGTCTTCCTGTATGCTGGTTACGTGTCTGCAGTACGGAGGATAAGAAAGTGATGCAGCACTGGTGAACAATTCATTCATTCATTGATCAATGCAACAGCAACAGCATAACAAGAATAAGAATCGACTCCAGATCAGGGATAGCATCAAATTCAACTGTTTACCATACGTACAAAACTGCTGCGTGCATGTCTCCCATTGCTTGCTACTTGCTGCTGCACCAGATGCAGAAGGGCAATGCAGGCTGTGGCTTCTGAAGGTCTGATCACACTGCAGTTTTTCCCACCTATCCAGCTGCTCTTGACACTGCTGCAGGAGCTCTACTGCCTGCTGCTTCTCGCGGCAGTCTTCTTCAGAGCTTTTCTGATCAGATATGCCACACAACGCTGACCCACCAGCACTGTTAACACTGCTGCTGATGCCTAGGGACACGAAGGGTTGCAGGGACTTCATAACAGTCTGTTGACGCCGCTGGTGTGCTGCTGCCTCCTCAACACTGCTGCTTACTGGGCTGGAACATTGAGCTGCGACCTCTAACAGCCTTGCTGCCTTGAGGTGTGGCTGCATATCGCCTGTCATCAATGCAGTGTCACCAACACACATTATACTCTGGGGATTGGCATGATCACAATATAAGCTGTATCAGCAAGAACTGCTTGAACTCAGAAGCGCTGCTAGTATGACTTCACGACAGGGCCCGCGCCACAGCACTGCACTCACTTGTTGGCTGGAGCTGCAGTCTGTCATTTGTGTTACCAGGCAGCACAAAGCCGTAGTCCTTCATAAGCTGTAAGTTACTTTTCTTGGGTTCGCTGCCGAGGTATGAGATCAAGATCTCCTGGCCCGCGGACACATCCTGCACAGTCACATAGCACCATGTCAAAGTAGCACTCACAAAAGAGCATGACTTGTGCAATGGGGCTTCCGGTGATGAAACAGGGCGTGGGGCCGATGGCAATATTGCTATGGCTGATGGGTAGTTTATATGTATGACTCGTGCAACGAAGTAGTTGCGGCAATGGCTGAAACAGATAAGAAGTTGCTACCCCTGAGGTCCTATGGCAGGAGTGATGAGTATCACCATGACTGCATGATAGCTCACACAACAAGAAGCACAAGCACCTAATACATGAGATATCAGTGATGACCTTTAACACTCCAGCATGCTGTGCCTCACTTGGGTTGTTATGATGCTGAAAGCTTGTGAGTCTGGATCCAGCCTGTATCCAGCATTGGGTTTCATGCTGTGGTTGGCCATATCTGCACATGGAACCATGAGAGATACAGCCTCACGACCCACCTGTATGCGTAAGACACACCAAGCATGTAATGACATGGACAATTGGCAAGAACAGATTCCACCATAAAACATACCAAGCATAAGTGGCAAAACTACATGGCTGATGTTGCCATCAGCTCTACACAACCATCACCACTTGTCATGGATCTTCAGTCCCACCTGCTGGGTGGCCAAGGCAACTGTAAAAGCAGCTCAGGAGTCAACTACCCAACTTGCTGAGTGTAGCAGCTGGCCATACTGCTGGTTTCGAGCGATGCAAGTGACCTATCCCTGACTCAGTGATCTGACTCACCACATCACTGAAGCACCTGCTGTTGACCATGCAGGCTGCCCACAGTGTATCTTGGAATGTTGGAGCTAGATCCAGTGAGGCCAGGTCACCTGTACTGCTGCTGAAGATGGTGTCATGAAGGCTCTGGATAGCACTGCGCTCCTGCAAGACAGTGCGGCAGGCAAAAAGCATCTGAGCATAGAAGCAGGGAGACTAGCTACAGCTGCCCATGCAGAGGTTCATATGTCTGGTTACTTTGTTGAAAGTGGCCAGCACTCTATGACGCATCAAGTTGGCCTTGTTTTGACTTCACACACTCCTGTCGGACTCCTACAACTATATGGGTATGATTGAGGGGCGAGGTGACGTTGCGACTCCGCTGCAACAGTAATGGTGCTCTGTTGAGCATAAACTCATTTAAGGCGTCCAAGCGCACCTTCTCAGCCAATGCTTCCATTTCTGGACACTGCAATTCATGGCGATCTTCAGGACTGAAGTTCATCAGGGAGGCCATCTCACATTCCTGCACACATGTCATGCACAATAGTCCAGTGCAGGACTTTCGAGTGCAGCATCCTGTCAAGATCATAATAGAACATAATGTCAGGCCGTCTGCTGGGCCGACTCAAGCCGACTGCTTCAGCACCGCAAGAATTTCTCATCTTGCTGTCACATGAACCAGATACTTGCAATGTCAGCTGTGATTGCTTCAATACACTGTCACTACTGTGACAAGCACATTCACCATGTTACAATGGTGCTTCAGCATCTGACCTCAGGCATTAGCTGCACGTACAGTTGCCAAGCAGCTGGCCCATGCTGCTTCAACCACAAGAGCCAAGCTACAAGACGCTTGAACCAGTCACCTCGACCTGAACAGAGAAGCACAGCTACACTTCGGGCCCTGCATTACATCTCTGACATGTCGAGATGCGCACGGCAGTTGCGACAGCTGCCTGGTGCACATGCACCAAAGCAGCACAGGTTTTTTGAGGGGTGGCTCAATGCATTTGTCAACAGCAATGTTGAGCATGCTGTAGTGTTGCAAGCGATAGCAAAGACACATTAGATGTGCGTGCAGTTTGAACATGCTCGCAGACAAGCGGCTGCACCCACTGGAGGTTAGGTAGTTGGAGAGTAGAGGGGGAAGGTCACCATGCAGCAGCTGCCAGTCTGACAGTGCTGTTGACCCAAATGCAGCACCCGTTCTTAGTGGTTCATCAGTGATGCATAACAAATTGAAGGCATCAACAGATAGGCACAGGGTCTCGCAGGCAAGGTCCTACGCAAGTAGAGCAACCATGAGAGTGCAGATCCACCCTGGGCCATGGCAGCCACAACAGTTGTACTGATCATACCTCAGAAGCAACGAGCCCTCGGCCTAAGCCTGTATAGCCAAGCCGCACATGGCTAACTGAGGGAGTTATCAAGCTGGCTAAATCATTATATAGCTGCTGCACGGTGTCATGTTCAGCAGGCGCCTTCTGCTGCTGCGTGACATGCAGCCTGTGGCGCGCAAATCGTCGTGAGGTTAATACACAGTCATGTAATCGCGGGTTGGACTTATGATGTGACAGATGATGTGACGTATCGTGTGCTGAACTGAGCATCTATACTCCAGGCCGAAGTTGGCGTGGTACAGAAGCGTATGTGTGAGCAGAACCTGATGTGGTGCGCTGGAGGTGCAAACGCATTGCCGATACATCAGTGCAATTACTCAAAAGCATCCACGGCAGTCGCTACAGAGCCCCTCGCTCTCTTTCTGTAATCAGTTCAAAGCCGATATCCTGGTGGTACAGGTAGCGTCTGCCCGTGTCGCCTGCCCGGACCCGTACCGGCAACCAGGTGGCAGACAACAGCCAGAGCTCAAGTCAGGTGGAAGGCAGCCTCACTAATTGTAGAACCTCAGATTGACATCTCGGAGGTTCGATCAAACCCTGTGGCTGGTCAACCAACCATGGCAGTGCCATTCTTCTTACATGCATGGCTAACTCGTTTACATGCTGCAAGCAAGAATGTGACTACTGAGCATTCACTGCTACTAGCAACTGAGTTCCCATTGACAGGAGTTGCTTGTCCTGAGAACGACCGATCTCTGGGAAAAAGCATTCAGCACTCTCACAGTTGGCAGGGGTCACATGGTACGTTTGCTGCTGCACTGGTAAACAAGCTGGCATGGCACCATGTCACATGGCTTGCAGGGCCTGACACTGGCAGGAGCACTCCAGCAATTCCACACATATAGTCAGCTGCACCAGAAGCTGCTGACCGCTGTGCAAGTGTACATCGCGCTATGTCCAAAGTTTATCATAGCAAGTGGGTGTGCAATTTTGCAAAAGAGAGTCTGCGGACATTTGATGCTTTGAAAGCAGACAAACCAGCCACTGCACAGGGTTCTGACATCCTCATCTGAAGGATCAGCTCTTGGCTGTCTCTATGGCCCTTGCCCTGGAGCAGCAACACCTGGCATGCTAGATGCTATGGCATTCACCAACTGCTATGTCATCTGGCGCAGACTGACGGCCAAGACCATAGCAGAGGTCAAGCAAGCACTTCCTGTGCTAAGGGAGGGGATTCTGTCACATCTTCAGTCGTGAACCGTGATCGCATTGGTCTGAAACTACCTGGTTCAGGCTGACTGTCTGCAATCGCAGCCATCATGCTACGACCAACTGTGGTTGCAAGCGTTCCTGGTCCACAGCTATCCTGCTGCCGCGAAAACTTGATCAGACACTGCTGCTTCGTCTGACTCATTGTTGCAGGCGCAGGGATACTTGACAAAGCCCAACCCTTGCTGTTGCCCGTGCCTGCTGCCATGATAAGACCTGCTGTTGTTGGGTGCCTGTTCCTCACAGGTGCTTTTGTCCTATTGCTGCCTACTACCCAGGGATGCTGAGCCCTCCCTAGAGCCACCTCCCTCACAGTGTCAGCAGCAGTCTGGTCTGCGTCAACGTCACTGCTACCAGCCATAGCTTCTCTGATGAGACCAGCTGCTGATGTGAAGCTCTCAGCAGGTGGAGCTGGTTGCTGTTGTGTTGCTCTACAGGAGGGCTGCACTGGGCTATGTACATCAACCCCAGCCACCCAGGGGTGCTGAAGCAGCTGCTGTGCACTGGGACGCTCATGAGGATCACGCTGCAAACACTTCCGTACAAAGTCTATCCCATTGGCTGAAAGCGTCTCGGGTGCAGCAGGGACATCATTGCTGCTGGCTATCTTGAAAATTGCCTGCACCTGTTCACAATACAGCAGAAGGTGACGAGCAGCCAGCTGCATGACAACTACATAACCCTGCTTAGACAGCTGAAGCATAACGACTCATAACACTAGGTGTAGTTCAGCAGGAATGCCCAATTACATCACTGCACCAGAATCACAGCCTGCTGGTAAGCAGTAAACTACAATCTGCAGACTGGCATGGTGCAACTGTTCAGTGGAAGCAACATGGCATGCTTGGCTTGGGCCCTTAGGCAAAGCAAAGCAACATGCAACCTCCTTACCTGTGTGGTGCACTCACTCCAAGGAGGCTTCCCTGTTGCCATCTCTAATACTGTACACCCAACTGACCAAATGTCAGCTGGCCAGCCATGACCCTGCTGTCGGACCACCTCTGGAGCCATCCAGAATGGGCTGCCTTTGAACGATTTGGTCACAGATATCGCTTCCATCTCCTTGGCCATGCCCATATCTGCAAGCTTCACCAGGCCATCTTTCTCCAGCAGCAGATTGGCCCCCTTGATGTCACGGTGGACTATGCGCTCGGCATGCAGGTAAGCAAGTCCTGCAGGCAGGGGCCAGGTAACAGACCTGAAGCATGTTTCGCCTTGTGACAAACCTGCATAAGGCTGGCAGCTATGCCACAGAAGCAGGGCCGCTTACTGCTCAGAGTGCTGCTACGCATTGGTCTGCAGGAGCATCATGGCCAGCATACCTGCCAACAACTGCCTTGTGTATGACCTGATGACTGGCTCATTTAGAGGACCAAATCTACCAAGCAAAGATGCTATAGAGCCGCCCTACAGCAGGATGTGTATGCAGCATATAGCACTGTTAATTGACAGAGAAAAAAGGTTGCAGGGTACAAAGGACTGACTTAGTGCATGCTGGAGCGGCAGCTGCATTGAGGCTCCATTGTTCGTAATTGAACCATTTCCAGGTTGTCACTGCCCATCATATCACATGCTGACAACATGAACGGAGGAGTTGACTCAGACTGAAGTTGCTGAAGGAACTCAGACTGAGGCATGCTATCCTGGGGCGCCTGCCAGGGTCAGGGCCAGGGTCAGTGGCCAGCTGCTGTTGCAGTGTGTGATGAGCTGCACTCACCGGCATGTACTCTAAAAAGATCAACAGAGAGCTCCCCTCCCTTGCAGTGCCCAAACAGCGCAGGACATTTGGGTGTGACAGCTTGCTCAGGAGAGAAAGCTGCATAGCAGGTCCATGAGAGCAGCTGCTGTTACTTGTATCATTAGCAAGCAGGTTGGACAGGCTGAAGTACAATATGCCATACTGCACATGCCTTACAGTGCGCAAAGCAGACCCTAACCTATGTGAGTAATGGCTGGCCATGTTCCATGGTTGCCAGTCAGGTCAGCTGCTGATCTCCACCAAGGGTTCCTCACCTCCTGCTCCAACTGCTGCAGTGCTTCCTGCTGATGTGACGAGTCTCTAAGGCATTGCACCACCTCCTTCACAGCCAGCAACTCCCCAGTGTCTGTGTTCAACCCCATGTAGACGCTGCCATAAGCTCCAGAGCCGATGCGCTCACCTCTACGCCAGTGAATAGGCGCACCACTGGCCGATGCAGGGGCTGGGCAGACCGCAAGCTCCAAAAGTTCTACTTGACATGCTACCTCCTGACCATAAGCAAGGTCTGGTGGCATGTCATGCTGTTGCAGCTGCCCCCACCAGCACAACCGTCTCAGCCCTGTTGCTGTGTTGCTGTCTGGTCTTTCTGCAGATTCAGCATGCACCCTCCGTGACTTGCAGCACGAGCAATACTGCCAGATTGCAAATTTGGCCCTCTTTGCAGGCTGAGGTCGCTGCTGGCTGTCCTTGTCCCGTCCACAGGCTATATTCACAGGCTTTATGACTTGCTGGGGCTTTCTCAGCTTGTGCCTGCTGACACTAGCGCCCATGAGTTATTAAAGCTACATCAGTGCACCTCAGCTGCTCTGAGGCAGCTGCTCATTCCCTCTTTATGCACTTTCTGGCACTAGTACCGGTAGTACAGGTAGCGTGTTGCAAACACGTCTGTGTGCGACAAAAGAAAAAGCTGCATCAGACATGTTGCAGGTGCCAGAAGGCAGACCAGTATCAAAAGACGTGTGCCTAATTGCTTCTTCCAATGTTAGTGCTCTGTCATGAAGGTGACCTGAGGTCCCGTCCGATGTGACTGGCGAAGTTGACTCAGTGCCTTGTTGAACACAGCTCTCTGTGCGCATAATCTTAACAAAAGCTGAAAAGATTAGGACTTGTGCAAATTGTACACCAGACAAAAGGCACCAGCCTGCTCACAAGTCCGTTAAAGACATAAGCAAACACCGCCACAGAGAGCAGGTGGCACAGCAGGTATCCAACGGACACAGGCCATGAAAAGGCACCAGTGGTGATACACAGCAAACCGCCAGAGCTAACCTGTCTTCCCACCGCCATAACCACCCCACTGTGTTCTGTACCAGTTCTCTTTGATTATTCTTCTCTTGTCCCTCTCACGCCTTGGCAACCATTTGAGCTCTTCGTGTGTCCAGCGAGGGTCGTAATGCATAGATCGCTTGCCTTTGCCATCCAACTTAGCAAGAGCAAAGTCCACCGCACCCTTCTCTTCTATTGTCCTAGTGCGCATGTACACTGCCTTCAACAGAGCATCCTGGAGTTTCGAGGTGGGCTCTATACGCAGGTCTGCCATGCCTGATGCTATCCTGGCCAAGTCAAAGGCACCTAGGTCACCAACAAACTCACAAACCTGGTATTCAATTTCTGCTGCTACTACTGCACACCAGCCCTTAGGTATCTCCAGCCCTGTTGACAATGTGCTCTGTGAGCCTTCCTCTGGGTCATAGTTGCTGTTGCTGCTGTTGTATATACTGCCTGCCGCACACAGCAATTGTGCCAAGTCAGGGCCATAGAAGTCTTGAAGCTTTGACTCAACTGCCTGCAGGAGATTCTGCCAGTGCTGCTGTGATGGTGTATGTTTGAGATTGCTGAGAGCCCAGAATAAAGCCGACAGTCGCTGGGTACTGAGCTGCTCAACCTGACAGCACAGTTGCGTCAGCATTGCTGTCATCCACTGCTGGTCTGGAGTGTAGTCCAGCTGGGACAGATGTTGCAGGAGCTGACACATATCCGCTGCTTGATGCTGTGATTGCAGCTGCAAGGAGGATAACAGTTGTTGTAACCACTGCTGTGAAGGTGGCTGCTCACTTGCCGCTGCTTCATCCAACAGTTCAAGGGCGTCCTGCGTACGGCATTCATCAAACTGATTTTAGCTAGGAGTGAGAAGCAGTGTTCATGCACACAGCAGACATTAAAGCATGAAAGGGGACAAAGGACGCGAGCTTGAATGCATCTGACCTGTACCTGTATGTCAAGTTGGAAGGTCAACGGGTGCTGCAGGTCGAATACTGACTGAATCTCCGGCAAATTGCTTCGTGTTTGATTCCAGGACCACTCATAAGTGACATCTGAATCTTCCTGAAGAGTTGAGCATGTTACCACATGCCACTGCTGCTGGTGTTGCTGCTGCCAAGGAGATTGCTGCTGCCAGCGGCACGCTGGGTGCCGCCGTACGTAGGATCTTGATCTGGATGAAAAACAATGGTTTGTTGTCAATTGCCGCACGTACTACTCATTGTACATGCTACATGAGCGCATCTGTCCTACCTGTTGCTTTTTGTTGGGTTGGTGCAGACAGGAGAACCATTTACTTGGGAATGAGGAGAGATGCGGATAGCTATCAACTTCATGCTCAAGTCAGTCTTTAAGCCAGGTTACTGCCTGGGCTGCATAGTGAGGCAAAGCGAAGCACAGGTACTGTATTGGACTGCTGCAACGAAACTGGGGTGCCCAAAGACACAACACTTCATACTTCTTATTAATAGCAGATGTTTGCGTTGCCGCAGCTTGTACGGGGAGGGTGCACTTCGGCGCGTACAACGACACCGAGTGCTAGGGCACAAGGAAGAACGTGAATACGAGATTTGAGGCTTTGCGGTGCTTTGAAATCTCACACGCCGTTGCAAGTAGTTGCTGTCCTGGCGATTCACAAGACTTGTGTGGCGAATCAGCAACAATTTTGAAGATTCGCCGCACGATGTCGACAGTACTTGGCAGAACGTATTTCAAGACCAACCTTGGTCTGCCATCACTGCTAGAAGTGAGTCTCTTGATGTCGTCTGACTTTTGTTTACACTGCTGGCGGCAATGGGCAAGTCTCAGCGTTGCACTTGCACTGTGCAGGAGGACCCCCATTTTACAACGCCTCCTTCCACGAAGCTGGTCTGTACCATCGGGCCAGTCAGCAATGATGTTGACACCCTAACCGAGATGCTAAAAACTGGGATGTCGGTGAGTATATGGCACCCGCGCGTTTCTGCCTGCACCGGCTTCCGCCATCGCTGACTCTTGACTGTGTTGTAACGCCTGCAGATCGCCCGATTTGATTTCAGTTACGCAGACATGGTAAGAAGCAGTTATTCAAGCTCAAACAACCACGTGACACTTGTTTGATCTGCTGGCACCGTATGTTCTGCGGCAGCTGCTGTGCTGTACAGTACCTGTGGGATTGCATTGAACGTTCCCTACGACCATATTGGCTTGCAGGAGCTCCATCAACGTGGGTTAGAGAATTTGAGAAAAGCATCCAAGGCCACCCGCATCCTTTGTGCCACAATGATGGACACATTGGGGCCTGAAATTGTTGTCATCAACAGGTGCGGTGTGGTGACCAGCTAGAATACTGACTCTGGACGCAAGTTGCAATGGCAATGCGTCCTCAGCAGACAGCTACAAACTCACAAGCGCAACCTTTTAATATGTCTGTGCTTGACATGTCTGTGCAACAGTCGCAACTTACTGAGCCTGACCCACAGCAAACAGCACCTGGCAACTCAAAAGGCGTATGTCGCTGTTGTTGCAGGCCCAACGAGCCCATCACGCTTGAAGCTGGTCAGACCCTGGTGCTGACCTGTGACAGCAGCATGCAGGCCAGCAGCACTGCGCTCCCCATCTCATATCCATCTTTGGCTGGCACAGGCCTGCAGCCAGGCAGATCAGTCTTTGTAGGACAGTACTTGTTTACAGGTAGGTGCATATGTCTGCGCCAATTTACCAGCCAAATGTAGTCATAACGTGGATGACAGGTAGTTGTTGGGAGCTCTTTGTCACTCGCTGCAGTATCATCATCAGATGCAGCAACTTGCTCAGCAACGCCATGTGTAAGCAGAAGGATGGCGCTCCCACAGTTGTGAACACTGAACATGTTGGCAGCAATGCAGTACCAATGACATCTGACTTCCACTGCATGCTGCTTTCACAATCGTTCAGGCAGTGAAACCACCAGCGCCTACCTGACAGTGCAAAATGTAGAAAACGACAAGAGTGCAGTCTGCATAGTACAGAACACTTGCAAACTTGAGGGTGTGCAGCTGACAGTACACATTGGCAACATGAAGAACAGTGCACCTATCCTCTCAGAGTGTGACAAGGAAGCCTTGCTCAACTATGGCAAGCCCAATAAAATAGACTTTGTAGCACTGAGCTTCACTCGGAATGCCCAGGATGTAAGAGATGGACGCGCTTACTTGGACAAGTGAGTGTCCTGTGGCAGAATCTGTAGGATAGGGAGTCCGCTGTTGCTCAATCCAACCTGCTGACTGTCAGAGCACATGCTGTGCTGCCACTACGTGACACTGTATCTCATGGCTTATGCAGCAGCTGAATTACTCGTGCCTTGCTGGCTTGCTGCAGGATTGGCATGAAACAGACCAAAATCATTGCCAAGATTGAGAACATGGAGGGTCTTGTGAACTACAAGGAGATCATGGAGGCAGCTGATGGAGTGCTGCTCAGCAGAGGCAGTGTTGGAAACTGTGTTGATGCTGAGAAGATGTTTCTGGCACAGAAGATGCTCCTGAGGGTGAGCCTGCAGCAGAATGGTGTCACCGAGCAGCATTGAGGTTCAGGTACCGTGGCACTGGTTCTCCTGAACATACTGTGACATGATCAAGCTAGCCGCAATGAGAATGCTGCATGTCATACTTGCACTGCTGGGGAGCAAGGAATGACCTGCTTGTAGTGATGAAGTTTACTCTCGTTTGCAGGAGTGCAACCTGGCGGGCAAGCCTGTGTATGTCACCCGTGTGGTAGATACAATGATGGATGCACCTCGACCAACACGTGCAGAAGCCACAGGTGACAGTATTTCAGCTTTGTAAGAGCATTGCTCAGCACAAAGGCAGCAAACTCTTGCCTGACCATTGACAGTGTGGCAGTGTGCTCAGGTGTGTTATTGGCAAGCTTGTATGCTTGCTGCCCCTGACACTGTGTGATACCTCCTGCAGATGTTGCCAACCTTGTGCTGGATGGTGCTGATGGGATTGTGCTTGGTGGGGAGACCTTCCGGGGGAAGTTTGCTGCTGCTTGTGTTGACACAGTGTTGGCCATATGCAGACAGGCAGAAAAGTGTTTCGACAGCTTTGCCTACTATCAATCAGTAATGGACTTTTCTGGATACCACAGCATCAATCCCAATATCAGCAAGGTAAAATCATGGTGTTGCATCCGAGAGAGAGCAGTGCTGGCATCACATGCCTTGCCCAGTTCAAAGCACCATTTGCATCAATAGCTTGCATGCTGAGTTGGCGTGGACACTCTTGCTGGTAGTGGTCTGCAGCCCTACCCCTTGACAATGTTGGGAATGGACAACAGCTGGCAATGGCATAGCACGCAGTGGTTGGCAATGGTCTGAAGGAATTTAGATAGAGGAATTGCTGCTGACACACAAGTGCCACTTTTGTTGCTGTGCTGAATTGCAGACTGAGGCCCTGGCTACTGCTGCTGTGCGTGCTGCCACCAAGCTCCAAGCGGCTCTCATTGTAGTGTTCACAGTTACAGGCCGGACTGCCAGCCTGATTGCAAAGTACAGACCGCAGCAGCCAATCCTCACGGTGAGTCGCAGTAGCGCCTCGTCTGCATCATAGTTGAGCTTGGCTCTCAGGCGGTGAGAGGATGTATTGATGTGTTGTTCTTGGTTGCCCCTGGTGCATGTGCCATGTTGTTGAGGGTGGGGGTGTTGCTGTGTGCGGTCTAAGGCCAGGGCCAGACAGCCAGCACTGGTAGGGCCCAACAAGAGTGCAGCACTTTGTGAACAGTCAGTGAGGTTGCAAGACAGCCAGTCCTTGGGCCCTACCAGTCGCTGTGCTGATGGCTGCTCTTACATCCAGGTGGTGTTGCCGCCAGCTGATTTGGGCCAGATCACTAGCTCAGGGGAGCAGGGGGCTAGCTCAGCAGCAGGTGCAGCGTCACCAACATTGCCAGCTTATAGCGAAACAGAGCTCAAGCCAGCCGCTAGTCCAGCAGCAGCTGGAGATGATGTTCCTCAGGTGACCTGCCAGTCACAGCAGCAGAGATCAATGGCGGCCAGACAGCAGCAATAGACTGATGCGGTTGGTGCTATGCACCGGACCTGCCAAGACAGACCATTGCTTTGTCCTGCAACGGCCATGCACCGCACCTGCAGGTGTAGAGTGCCGCAGGCCATGTTGCTGCTAATCTGGCAAGGCGCTTACCTTCCAAGGGTGGAGCAAGGGTTGACATGTCCATGATTTGCCCCTGCTGGCAAGGACACTGCATGTCCCTGCTTACTACAGCACACAGTTTTCATGTACTGGCTCTCGTGAGTGATCACCTGTTTCAACACACCTGAAAGCTTTATCTCTAGACTGATACTTGCATGTATGTACGTGTTGGTTGCAGGTTGTGGTGCCTCGGCTGTCAACCAATGGGCTCAAGTGGCATTGCAGTGGCGACTTTGTTGCTCGCCAATGTCTGCAGTATCGTGGGGTCATGCCCTTGTGCGCAGATCCTCGTTTGGGAAGTCCTGATGGTGCTATCCTGAGGGCTGCACTGCAGGAGGTACGTGTTCCTCGTTTGAGTGCCTGCATTGTGGGGTCTGAGGCGAGTGCATAACGTATGCTGGTAACTATGATACATGGTCATGCAACCTCTTGCTGTCAGCCGATAGCAACCCGTTTCTTGTCTGTTACTACAGCGCCCCGGCTGGTCGTCTGGTTGTGGTGCTAGTGTACCAAGACATGTGCCGTCTGTCAGCCAAGCTTGTGTCGGCTCTGTGACAGGCCCTTGGTTGTGCGGCTCGTGCTGTAGCACGGCATGTCTGCTGCTGTGGTATAGCCAGGGGACTGTTAGACATCATGGCCCTTGGTGTTTGCCAAGCTCAGGACATGACACTTGGTTTGCTCAACTCATGAGCATACCTCGCTGGCCCTGTTGATACGAGTATTGATGTCATCTTGTCATTTCCCTACCCTTCAGCTCTGTTATGTGCTGCAGGCAAGCGCGCGTGGTCTCATCAAGGCGGGTGATCGTGTGGTTGTCAGTCAGTGCCCACGTGTCAATGAGCGGTTCCCCGTGATGGCAGAGGCTGGGGTTGTTAAGATCCTTACCATTGGCCCTGATGGCGTGAACCCAGCAGATCCGGTGGTAGTCACAGAAAAGGGTTTCCAACGTTGCACTAGTCAGCATGTGTTTGGCTCAAAAGATGCTATTCATGATTGCAGTGACCTGGTGTGAACGTCCTTGAAAGATGACGCACAGACGCACGATTCAGGGTAACACACCAAGGATGCATGGTTTGCTATCCTGTTCAAGGATCATGGATTTCTGCCTTGT
>LWCB01012146.1:0-34988 GCA_001630525.1 Coelastrella sp. M60
AGCCCTGCGACACATGACACGGCATAAACATGTATGCACTTGGTGTACAATTTCCTGTGTGTCTGCCAGTTGTGCGCAATATATGGTGCACGTATTGCTGTTCACAATGTAACTGCAAAGTCACTAGACTGGTGATGAGCTTAAAACTCTAAATTGGCAGCTGCTGAAGCCTACACAATGGTATCCTTGCGCATCTTGCATACTTCAAACACCTTGATACGAGCAACACACGCACATCCCCAATTTCTGAGCAGCTGCGGCTGCAGATGACTGCCGATTCTACTGACCTATTCAACTATATGTCGCAGCCACCAGCACTCACCTGCACCCCCACCACAAGCTCCACTGCAAACCCCATTGGCAACCCAGTTACCAACACAATGCACTGGGGCGCAAGTGGCACCATTTGTGCAGGTCGTGGAAGTGGAGCGCACAGTCCCTGAAGGATGCAACAGCAGCAAATCAGTGATTGGAGCTGTATGTACCCCTAGGACTTTGACACCAAGATATTGCCTCAGGAGACAGCGTTTTGTGTATCTTCTACCTTGTGACCTCAACTCAAACCGCAAGTTGGTTGAGGTAACAGCTGTAACAACGTAACTAATCAGGACACCAACAGCTGGTTGCTTGAGCCAGAATTTATGCAGCAACATACTGAAGCAGCACCAGCACGAACAGTGATACAGATAGGCACAGCATGGGCTAAGCATAGTGTAAGTCAGCTGGGTGTGGCGATTCTCACCATTTGCATGCGCACAATAGCCGCCATACATTGCTGCACTAGTGACCAACCAGCTTTCTTGAGTGAACCCGCTGCCGCCCCCACAAGCTCCTGTGCAGCTGCCCGCAACAGGAACCCAGCTTGCAGTGCAGTTAACTGGGCAGGGATTGTTATTGACACACGTTGTGCTTGTCCTGGTTGTGCCGTTTGTAATTGCACATGGATTGCCACCATTCTGTGCAGCCACTGTTATATTGTATATCTCTGGTAGGATTCCAGAACCACCTTCGCAGTGTCCGGTGCAGTTGCCATTGGGCACAAAGCTACCAACACAATCCTTGATGTTGAAGCGAACAGAACCTGCCTTGACCCAAACCACGGAGTCATAACCAGAATCACCACCATCTGCTACTGCCAACTTGATGTGGTAGGTGGTACCAGCTGTTACAAAGTAGTCTTTTGTCTTGAGCAAAGTGGTGAAGCCATCAAACTCAGTTTTCTTAGGGGGATCTCCTGCTGCAGCACTGTTAGCAATGTAGTACTCGCTGTTGATGACTGTGTTAACAGTGGCAATGGATACTGGAGTGGTACTGTTAGGCAGGAGTCCCACATTCGTTCCAGGACCAGATCCGGTCCAGATGAAGAACCCAAAGATATCGTTGGTAGTCACACTTGGATTCACTGCAGGAAGTCAGCGAAAACACCAGCGGCTGCAGCCTTGACCTTTGCTTGCTGATTCGGCGAGCAGGCATCCAATGCATCTGCTGCAATTGGGCTGTGGCAGCCATATGACTACATGCATAGGCTACAGGTGCATGTCTCAGTAATTGCTGCAAGCATAAATCTGAGGAGATAGCTGTGTCATCCAGCTGCACCGCTCACTTGCAGGATTGAACTCTGGATACTCCTCGCTTCCAAAAACATACTGGAAAGCCAGGTTGCCGCTCACAGTTGGGGTGACATCAAACTGCAACACGACCTGATCGTACAAATCCTGCGTGTAACCTGCCAAAGTTGAAGCTGCCTGCATATCAGCATCATTTGCTGTGGAACTTGAGCTAAGAGTTGTGGATGAATCTTCCGCTACATTGCTCAAGGTCGTTGCCTTTTTGGCGTCTCCAGTACTAAGTACTATTGCGCCTGCAGGCAAAAGTCATGCCCACAGTCAGCTTACAGTACACCAGCAGTCAATAAGCAGCTTGCTCAAGCTCTGCCAGCAGGTGTTGATTGACATTGTCTGTTCTGTATGCACTTTGGAGTTAGACAACATCCTGTTCCGCGGCGCTGTTGATATCATTGCCTGTTGATGCTTGCTCCAGGCAGTGTACACCTTCGGCTACTGCGCGAATGGTGTGGTGTGACCCGCCAAGGATAAACTTGCTCATGCCCGAACATCAAGGTACGCTGTGACTGTAGCTGTGATGCATGCACAGCAGCCACGGGAGCACAGTTGCTGCTCTGCTGCAGTGATGCTGCCGGCTACCAGTTACATGGCCGCCTCCTAGGCAAGCTCTAGGTCATATCACAATCTACCCCTCTACTCACCAAGCGGCATCAGCGGGGCCAGCTCATGACAGCCCAGGTCAGTTATTTGTAGGTACCCAATTTCTGAACCAGAGCTTGTAATGCAAACCCCGCTGAAAGCTGGGTTGGTTATCGGCAGCTGAGGATTGTTGTTGGTCATGGCTTTGGCTGCATTTAAAGCATTTGGGCATGGGTCATAAGTGACTGCCCCGCAAGTTGCTGCTGCTTCCTTTGATAGGCCACACAGGCACGCCCAAAGCAGAAAGAGTCCCCATGAGCATGCCCAGCTGCAGCTGTAACCCTGCTGTTGTCGATAAGCATAACCTGCATGCATCAGTTAGTAAACTCCTGAGTAGTTTTGCAACAAGGAGCTGATGTGCAACGAATGTGTCAGCCACTGGCATCAGTGTGTCAGCACTTCTGTTGTCGTATACAGTACTGCATATGCCAGCATCAATAGTTGAGTGCTGCTGGGCCCCGGTGTGTACAGCCCGCCTTTACGACCGTGCAAGATATGTGAAATTGTCAAAGCACACAATTCCGGCACCTTTCTGCTCCTTGTCAGCTACTAAGGCTGTTGACTGCAATGCAGAGCTCTGGCAGCGGGTGGCGCTCATCATGCTCACGCCACATCAGGGCCTATCTTTTCATACTTTTTTTAACTTTGTAGATGCAATGGTGCTCTCAAATATATACGCTACATGGGAAGCGGCCAGTTGCTTGGGCGGCAAAGCGCCACTCAAACATCTGTTGCTTGCTCAGCACTGTCTTCTACAGCTCTGCGGTATATTTTTCAGTCATTCCTTCCTCCTCAGCCCGGGCAAAAGCAGGACTCTGCTGCAACGACCCCAGTAATGACCGCCAGTCTGGAGCACGTTCACGCATGTTACGTGCTTGTAGGCCCACTCTTTCAAGCACTGCATCAATGCACTGCATCAATGCATGAATTCCTTGTGTGCTGAATCAGATAGTTGCCGCGCAGTGCAACGTGTGGTGTGTCCTGTAACTCCCACAAGTTCGCCTCCAACCAGCGCTTGCGGTAACACTGTCTGTTTTCGAAGATCAAATTTTCAATTATCTGAAGCGCCTTCCGACATGGTCAGCAGAATGCAGGATCTCCGCCTGCAGTTTTATGTCCCAAACTGCCTGCTTTAGGTCGAACGGGGATTGGCTGGTTATACAGAACCCTGAGGATGCTGACTAGTTCCAGTTATCAATCCCGAGCAGCGCGGCGCAAGCTGGCGGATGCCGGGTCTCGGAGAACAGATCCTGTGGTGTCAGTGTCACAAACACCGGTTTGCCGTCCGTCCGATCCAGCCACTACGCGCAGTAGGCACTTTCCAAATGCAAAATTGTCTTTTGGTGCCCGGACAAGACGACCAAGCAGCAGAGATGCATACGTGCTGCCCCCAGCAGTACCAGCAGTGATTCTTGGACACTATGAAGGTTGGTGCTCATATGAAGAGGCAACAACAGTTGATCAGCTGCCTGGAGAGCCTGAGATACTGAGGTCTCACCCAGTCGATATCTCAGACTCATCTGGCAGCGATTCAGATACAAAAGGCAGTCGTGCTCCATCAATCAGGAGAAGGGCAGCAAGGGTGACGCAACAGAGCCATTTGAATGACGAAGAACGGCGACACCCTACCTCAGCAGCAGCAAAGTTAACATTCACAACGGGTGCAAGTGCCTCACTTCACAATGTACCATTGCAAGAAAGCCAACAACAGTCAGCGGCATTTGCACCACCAAGACCACCTGCAGGGCCTGCAGCAACAGTAAAACCCACAGCCAAGCCAGCAAGGGCGTTTCCTGCTGTATTGTCTATGCTAGTTCTGCTGCTTGCTCTAGGTACAAGCAGCCGTGTTTTGCGCTCTGCACTCAGTTGGAGCAAGGCAGCAGACAGCACACTCACAGGCAGTAGCTCTGCCGTTGGACACCTACAGGCCAGCAATACCTGGCAGCCAGTAATCAGTCATCATGCCCCAGCTGGAACAACAGCAGCATGGTTTCCGACAGCAATGCCATTGTCAACTCCGGGAGGGCTTTGGCACAGCAGCAGGCAACTTCTGCATACTGTTGCACAAGCCAGCAAGCTGGCTGCCGGTTGGCTGGGTAGGGAAGCTGTCAGCAACTACCTTGGTGACACAGCCATGAGAACGTCTACTTCTGTCCAGCCATCTGGCTTCAAAAGCGACATCAGAAGCCAGAGAAGTGTCAATGCTGCTGCTGTTTCGGGTGAAGCAGCGGTCACTTCCTCAGCAGCAGCAGGCACTACAACAACCCCTGATGCAGCTGAAACCAGAACATCTTTACCAGCAGGAGCCATCCAGATGTACGCAGTCATTGATGACAGCGTCATAAGCCCGTACAAGGGCGCAACATGGGGTGACGTCATTCACCATATCGCCAAGCGGCTGCAGTGGTCAGACAGCAGGTTCATCTTGAACGTTGTCACTCAACAGCAGCTCAGGGATGATGCTTCTACCCGTGAACGCCTCTCTCAGGCCCTCAGCAAGGGCGGTTCTGATCTCAAATCCAGCCCCATCTTTGTTGGCATTGCTGTGACCGACGCAGAGGTTGTCAGCTTTATCAAAGGTGTTACTGCTAAGTTGCCCACAGCATTATTTTGGGACAGTGGGGAAGATCTGGCTCGCAGCAGCAGGGTTGATGGCTTTGCACCAGCCTCTGCTGGCCCTGTGGCTCAGCTACTGGCTGAACGAGTTGGATTCAGCCAAGAGGCCCGTGCAGCCAATGTGCTGAATACGCTTGGCAGTCTTTGGAGTAGACACACTTCAGGTGGGAACTATATGTTTGTGACAATTCAGTGGTAGCACACTTCAGCTGGCAGTGGCAGCTGGTGTACTTTTCTGCTTGTTCATCTGCTTGGTGCTGGTAGCCATGTGTCGTGCTAGTATTGTGCATACTGTTGACTAGGAGTTGCTGACAAGCCTTGCGAAGCCCACTGTACTGAAGCAACGCTCACTCAGTTGGCCACTGTCTGTGATTGGTCTCTATGTTTCCTTGCACGGACCGGGTAGTTGAGTTTCAACAAAGCCTGAACGGTCCCGATTGACATGTGTCACGCAGATGACCTGCTGTTCATCTGGCTTGTGCTGCTAAACGAGTACGTCACCCCAGTGCCCTCAGTTGCCAACACCACCAAGGGAACAGACCTGCAGTCCCTGTACTGCATGATCAAGAACTGTGGTCAGAAGATCATGGACTGCGTGACAGACACAACTTGCAAGAAGGGACTGGACTGTCTGCAAGGCTGTGCTTTCAACGACCAGGTTAGACACAGCTAGAATGTTCGTTTGTTGGGCTGTTGTTTACTGTTTTGAACCAACCTGTATTGCGAGGCCGGCTAGCCCCTTGTCTACAGACGTATGTGCAACCACAGGAGCGTTGATGACCCACACACTCTGCTTTATCTCCTGCAGGTGTGTCAGTATCGCTGTATTGTCAGCTACGAGAGCCCAAAGTTTGAAAAGTTCTCCCTCTGCATCCTCCAGCTGCACAACTGCCGTGGTCTGGATGCTCAGATGCCCATGGTCCCTGATCCATCACCCATGACCAGCTGGAGGGGGCAAGCCATGACTCATGAAGTGGCAGAGTCGCTGTTTATAGGCTGGATAGCACCTGGGCCTCAGTTGCCTGAAGGAGGTGATGCTGGGCTGAAACCTTACAGCTGGTTGGTGGCGGCTGGGAAGAACCCAGCGTATGATTACTTCCCATGCCAGGTGAGAGATGGCTATACGTTGTTTATTAAGTAGTAGCAGTTCCAAGGGTGTGCATGCCTCTGCTGCAAAAGTTGCTGCTGGCATGGTGCCCCTGTGCTGTATGGCTGCTCCTCGAGTTCATCAGCGCCAAAGGGCGCTGAGTACTTCAGTGAGACAGAAACACTCCTGTGAGGTATATCACCCTCTGCATGCCATGGGGTTGTTGGCAGTTGTCCATGTGATCCTGCTCACTGATGTTGCTTGTCAGCATGCCAGATTAGAAGCATGCTAGGTGTGTCGTCAAACGTGTTGCTGTCTGCTGTTGTCTCTTGCAGCATCAACTATACTCATACGGAAAAGGCAAGGGTCAGATGTGGTACGAGCCTGTGTTCAAGGCCATAACTCTTGATGGCCAGGAGGTATGGCGCAGAAGAAGGTACCGCGTCCGCCGCGGATCAACACCCGGCACGTTCTACTACAGCGTGTTGGACAATGGGGTGACCAGCAACGAGTACTGGAGGATCATCGACTGCGCTGATGACCTGACTTACTGCTTGTTCTACTACTCAGGTGCAGCGGCAACAGCTGGGTTGTCTTATAGTGGTGCTGTGCTGGGAACAGTAGATGGAGCCTGGCCTGATGCGTATACCGAGAGGATCCATGCAGCGCTGCAGGCTGCCGGTATAGAACCCTGGGAGTTGAGCATGGTGGACAACAGCCAGTGTGTGGGGGCACCGCTGTGATGGTCCGCGTACCTTTAAATAATGTCTCCCAAGTTTTGACAATATGTTGCGGGCAAAACAAACATCTTGTAACCTGCATGAAATTATGAATGTTTCTATGAACACATTGTGGTGATCCAGGCATGTCTGTACAGTCCACTATGTCCATATAATGCTAAGAGATTGTCAGGGGTCAGGATATGGTTACTTCATAGAAAACAGCGTGTGCAGTACCACTAGTAGCGGCCCTATTTGCTGTTCACATGTCATGCCTGCTGCATGATGGTGTATCTGCGTGTTTGCTGCTGTCCTTTTTCACATGAGATAATAGCATAAACAAGATGAAACGACTGCTGCAACTGCACCACGACTTGGAGCCTCATGATGATGATAAGGATGATGATGATGATGATGTTTTTGATGATGATGATGATGATGATGATGATGTGGTGTTACATGTTGCCACGACTACAAGAAACTCATGATCCAACAACTGCAACAAACTCTCACCGGCAATAGAGCAACTTGCGAACCCTATGATGTGCATGCTTCGATCAATGGGAGTCTAGTATGCAGCCACTCTCTACATGCTATGCTGAACTTCTGGTCAGTGCACATATGGTTGATCCCAAGGGCCGTGTGGCCGATTTGGGTGTTCCTACTACTACTAATGGACAGACACCACCTCGAGATGCTGATGTCCAATACAGGAGCACACATGTCATGCAGCAACGACAACAAAGCCTCAACAAAGGCCCACAACAACTGACCAACACCATAGACAGCAGCAACATGGTTGTATTGACATAGCCTGACCACAAAAACACTCAAGACCTGTTGGTAAGTCATGGTGCATCATTTATGCACCATGCAACAGCAACATTGCTGCAAAGTATCCACTAAATGATAACACTCTCAACATGTCGGCGGCGTAAGGCAGCAGTGATACCCAGCCTTCTGTTGTGGACACTGTTGCGGCAACTCATACTCGGGACTTGCATGCGCCATTGTGAAATGCTTACACTCTTGGACTGGTCATACCCCTGGACATGATGGACCTGAGAATGCATTGTTGTTATTGTACATGCCACTGCAGAAAAAGAAGCCACAAGGCAGCAGCACAAGGAGTTCCTCGGCGATGACTGATGTACACTGTAGCTGTGGAACCATACAGACACTGGAGAGATTGGCATCCCTCTAGGTACCCTCACATAATCTGAAGATGGCATAACAAACAAGACTCCGCAGCGCTCATCATAACCAGTGACTAAACGTCCCAAAGTATCAAACACAGATCCACCATGCAGCAACTGCGGTGTGTCAAATCTGACTGTTGTGTTTCACTAAGCTGGACATCAAGAAACGACTTGCTGCACCGGAGACAAACACAATAACGCAGAGGCAGGAGTCATATAAGGATGCTCACAGATACACAGACACAGACGCCCAACTTTCCTTGCACAGAGCGACCTTATAAGCCAAGTAGATGAACAGACTACCAACCCTGCTGCCTGCTTCTTCATAAATCATGAGGATGCAGACAGGCACTCTCTCACTGTGACATTCCCCCTTTCCGGTCACTCACAGGAACAGAGCAATAACATGACTACAACACTTTCACTCATTGCTGCAGTCCCGCATGCTGGAACGGCCCTACTGCCTGCAATACTGCATCACACAGTCCTAAACAACCAACACTGACCCTCAGATACCCAACATGTGAACACCCACGACACTGCTAACGACAACACTCCAATTGAGAAGCTGTATATCTATCTCTTCGTCATCAACTCTCAGGGGGTGTGACATTGATAAGACATCTACATTGTGCGACCAACCCAATCCTACGTGCAAGACTAGGTGCAGGGTGTGCCACAAGAGCCACTATGAGTTCGCTACAAAACATTGCAGTCAGCCAACTTGCTTACATAGCTATGCTAAAGCAAAGAAAGGTTGATTCATCAAGCTGCAGCAACAGCCGATGTCTGCAGCACATCCTGCAGCACCTCATTCAGCTTCTTGCGCTCAGATGTCCTTGCCAACCTCGCCACTTCCTTCCCATCTCTGTACACGATGTATGTGGGAAGCCGCTGAAGGTCCAAGTCTGCAGCCAGATCAGAGTGCTCGGCGCTCGAGGTGATGTCCATTTGGGCAAATGATACGCCAGATGCCGCCTGACAGGTGGCGGCCTGGTGAAGGACACCGAAGGTTTTGATGCAAGGGGGAGCGGCGTGCATGTGGAAGGCCACTACAGACACCCCTGGCTTTGACCTGCACGAAGAGAAATTTCACAAGCCTGGCTCAACAAATGTCTCACCACTGCTCACATGACAAACCAGCTGTGTTGCTTACATGTAACAAGGCAGGTCGTACGAAGCAGGTGGACATGATGGGACCAGGGAGCTGCTATATTTGAAGTGCTGCGGTACTTCTTGAAATGATGATGCAAGAGTGGCAGCCCTTTTCTGATGACATTACCAAAGAACATTCCTGCTGATGCATACCTGATGCTCTCAAACTCTGCATTGCTGCTAATGGCTGGAAGCACATCACTGGGATGCCGACCATCAGGAGCCACATCAGCAAAGTACATTAATCCTGAGAGAACCAAAAGAAACATCAGGTATCAGTTGAGCTGTTGAGCAAGAGCCTGCATGTATTCATTGGCTATAGAATCAGCTCACAGCAACTGCAGTGCACGTACTTGACACCACAACCCCCAGAAGCCACGTTGTACGGTCTATACCAAACTCCAATAACTTGATGACATTTGCGGAGTAACATCTCAAGGCACCGCACTACAGGCTGTCGCAGTTGCAGCCTGAGCAACTCTAGCACTAGCCTCCCTCACACCTGATGGCAGTTCCTGCTCAATCTTGGTGCCACATACTTCCAAAACCTTCCTGCCACTGCTGGGATCCACCAACAGCACACTGAGGCATTCAGATACGCCCAGCTTGCGGCACAGTGCCTTGGCCCTGGGGCCATCACTTTGGAGACTCAGGAACTTGAGCTTACCATAAGCCAAACCCTGGCTGCTGCTGCTCTCAGCATACTGCCCTGCTAGGTTCAGGTACCACTGGTGTACTGGGCTATCAAGCCTGATACTACTGCTTGCTGAACTGACAGTAGAGCCACATACACTGCTGCTGGCAATGGGGCTACTGGGCATACCGTAGAGCCCCAGACTTGCGAACGGGTCTGCACCAACGTTGGGGAGCAGTGAGTGACGACTGAATGAGGTATCTAGTGAGCCAAGGGTGCTGCCTGTTGCTGCAGTGCCAACCAACTGTGCCTGTTGTGTACTGGCCGGTCCCAGGTTGATGCCCAGGGCACTGAGAGCGCTGTTGGATGAAAAGTTGCTGGCGAGGCTGGTGGAGCTATCTGCATGCGGTAGGTAAGTGTTCAAGGGTGTGGGGAGAACTCTGTTTGTCTGAAAGCGCAGGGTAGGGTCTGTGGTGGGCCGTAACTGCAGCAGCAGAGGACAACAGAGTAATGATTGGAGGTGGTCGCAAGACAGATCCGTTCACAGTCATTCGTTTGAACAGTACCGGACCTTGACGTGCCGCACATGCGGGAGTGAAAGAGAACAGAACTGATGAGCGCAATAGTGCGTAATGCATAGCCATCCTGGGCAGAGCACAGGGCTAATGTAAGCTCACCAAAGGGTTGCAAGAGGATTCGACCTTGACCACCACCAGTTGGTCATGTGCAGCTGCAGCGGCAAGTTCTCGCTCCCAATCAACTTCACACTGAATCAGCGTCACTGAAGGACCAGCAGCTGCTGCATTGCTGTTCAGCCGCTTGCTCCTCTTGCTGCGACTGCTGCTGCTGCTTTTGCTGGCGGATGAAGGACTGGCACTTGACACCGAGGTACTTATGCTGCTGACATATGTTGCTGCTGATGGCGCAACAATCAACCCGTCCAGGATGTTATCTAGCGCTGCTAACGGTGGCATAGCCGGTACACTGTCAACAGCATCCAAGTCACTGCTGTTTGCTGCACTTGCTGGGGCTGGCACGACGGCTGTTAATGCTACAACAGGTTCTGCTGCTGCTCTGCTTGACAGCGGCAGCACTGTACTTTGTTGTTGATCGTCAGCCAGCGACGTAATCAAAGGTTCTGCTGCAGGCACTTGCTGTTTTGGGCCCCAGCCAGGGGGCAATCCAACAGTCACCAAGGGCGGTGGAACAAGCATAGGAGCTCCAGGGCTGTTGATGAAAGATGTGCGAATATCTGCCATGTGGCAAGAAAAGGTAAGGCAGGTAGTAACGATAGACAGACGATGATGATATAGCAAGCAGCGGGACGAATGGACCGTGTTGCTGTCAACAGATCTGTGGCCACTAACAACATCGGAGGGCACCCGAGGCAGCTAGAGTCTGACACCACGTCAACACTTTACTACACACAATGAAGCCTGCTTATCAAATTCTGCGACTGATATTGCAAACAAGGCTCATCAGACCAGGCCTATACGAGGGCGGGGACACCAAGGCCACACAAGGCGCGCAAGCCCGCCTCTGCGCTTGTATACTTATCAGACGGACGCAGACACCGTCATACTATGGAGACAAGAAAACATGATAGTACAGAGTTTATTCTGTACACGGTTGCCCTTACCAACCCACCGCATGCTGTGGGTGGTTCGCACAAACCATGCTGCTGTGGAGGAGCATCAGCCGATGACACCTCAGAATATGCTTTGGAACTCTTTGTCAAACGACAGGCTCTTTCCACAGCTCACCTCTGTTCTTGGCTTTGCGTTTGTTGTGGGAGGTCTTGCTTCGGTGCACGTGCTTCGCCGCAACAAGCACTGTAGTCTGCCTTGATATACCGGACAGCTTTGCATGTGTTTTTGCCTTGAAGCCCTCCATGACCACAACCGTCCAAAAGATCTCTGAGAAAACTTCACGGCACAGCTCGCACTTCCGGTACCAGAGACTGGTGCAAGTAGATATTGAAAAGCTCCTTTGCAGATTTGACACTTGTCCTGCCTGTTTGACGTGGTGATTAAGTTGCCTGGTCCGAAGGCCTTGGAGATTAGGATGACAACAAGTCCCCTAAAGTGGCTGGCACTCCATAAGCTGCCATAGCACTGGCGCACGTGAAGCACGGCCAAACTAAACTGCAGTATCACATTGCGCATGCAATATCCTGTCATCCGGCAGAAGATCCAGTTGCCACATGACAATGTTGAACGATTGAAATCCTTTCGAAAGCCTAGAACGTAAATGCTTCTATGTCCGTCGTTGTGAATCAACCTCGCAAGTCTGCATATGATGACTGCATTGTATACGATCGCAGCCTCCGCTGATCCATGAGTCTGTAGCACGGTCCCTGATGGCCCACTCTGACATTTATACTACTGGACATGCACGCACCCTCCAGTCGATGCAACATATACTCTGCGTCAGAGAGTTGCAAAGCCACTCACAAGACGCGCTATCCTCTCTGCACGGTCAGTTGTAACTGCACCAAACTGACCCAACATACCACACCAGCACCGAGACATGCCTTGCTGTACGATCTCCACGATCAGCTGATTTCATATGAGAAGGTAAGCAATCTACACATATGCATGAGAAGGCCTTCGCTATGCTGTTCAATCAGGACATTACTGCCCATGCACACCTTACTTTCATGCCTGCAACCTACCAGTACAGGCTGTTAAACAGCGGTCCCGTACAGCTATGCTCGTCGCTGTTATGTTCCCTCTCCGATTTTGTTAGAGAAATGCAGGAGGATGTTGGAGTCTTTAGGCAAGCACAGCTGGTTTCGCGCCTGTGTGCTGACTCTAAGTTCCAAGGCCATGTATGTGTCTGCAGGCCTGGTCATGGCAGCGCCAGCGTTTGGCTGAGCTATGTGCCGCAGATTGCAATGACAGGCGTGATACGGTGTTCCTTCTGCAGGTGTGGCACAGGTGTGCCGGAACAGATCTGCACAAAGAGTTGCATGCCCCTGTCTATTAGCCACGATCTCTATTGTGTCATATGCCTACAGCATATCCAGTTGAAACTAGAAATCTTACTGGCTTTGGGCTTGGCCGTCATGTGCGATTTGCCATGGATGCTATGTATCAAGATCTGCACATGTGTGAGTATCTGCTTATACAGCAAACAGCAAGTACAGCCGGGGCAACCCTGCATCCTCTGATGGCTTACTTCGTATATCCAGCTGTGAGCAACTCAGCACCCACCGTTCAGCTGTGTGTATGCTGGTGCATGGTGTCAATGTGGCTGCAGCATCCCCCTGTCTACACGCTCGGTGCTGGCAGCAGTGAATCCCATGTAAAGTTTGACCTGGATCATCCACCTTACCCACTGTACAGGACTGAGAGAGGGGGAGAAGTGACATACCATGGACCTGGGCAGGTACAATTAGCAATGGTGCTATCAAGTTGTGTTAAACCAAACCACCTGCCTAAACATCAGAGTGTCCAGCTGACCATTCAGGTCATTTGCTAATAAACCCTGTTGTGCCCTGCAGCTGTGACCTAGCTGTGATCTAGTTGTGACCTACCTCTGCGGGAAGCTTTGATTGATAACACTTTCGGACTCAACTTGTGCTGTTGATCCGTTGCCCAATGAGCTCAAGTCTCAACAAACATCATCCATGTGCAGTGCTCCCAGATTCTGTTTTGCTGTTTGTTCTGCTGCTGCTGTCTCTGCAGCTTGTGATGTACCCAATCCTGGATCTCTCACATCACACTCAAGACCTTCATTGGTACCTCAGGGGGTTAGAGGAAGTCATCATCAGGGCTCTAGCAGATACCTCAGGGTTACAGGGAGTCAGGATACCTGGTTTGACTGGAGTTTGGGTAGATGGACACAAGCTAGCAGCGATAGGAGTGCGTGCAAGGAAGTGGATAACATATCACGGGCTAGCACTCAATGTCAGCACAGACTTGCAGCCGTTCAAGCTCATCACTCCATGTGGCATTGAAGATCGACCTGTTGGCAGTGTCAAAACGGCTTTGGAAGAAGGTGCAGGGGGATTTGGACCCGGGCAGTCAAATGATGCAGATAGCAGCAGAAGCACCATGTGTGATCACGGCAGTTTTATGAGCGATGGCAGCGCTGACAGTGCAGGGTACCGCCATGAGTACAGCAGTCATGGTGTTGTCAACAGTGACGAAGGCTCTGCTGATGAGCAGCAGCTGAGTCTATATGCAGAAAGCAGAGACCCACTGTTGTTGGAATACAGATATGCACTTCTCGAGGCCTTTGAAGATGTCTTTGGGCTGCAGCTACAGCCAGCTAGCAGTGAACAGATGCAGCAGCTGCTGAGTGCAAGTACTGCATCCGCTGCTAACGCGACTAAATCTTCATAAGCAGGTGAATAGCTATATGGCAGTGCATGTGTTGCATGAGCTGCTTCTAGGCTTGAAGACAAGCAACATCCAGTGTAAAGCAGATAGAGGAAATGATCAGGCACTTGAGCAGTGATCAAGCAGCAGGAGGTACAGCATGTAGCTACTGTGTGAGTCTGTAGTGTGTGTTATTCACCTTGCTGTTCGTGGAGGGTGTCCCTGGATCAGCCTCAATTGCCAGTCATGTTGGTGTCTGTGGCTCATATGAGCACGAACCCATGCCTTCTACAAACATATTGGCATCTGCATTGTATTTGGTTTACTGCATGACACCTCTGGTTGTACTGGCCTGTGCATGCTCATACCCTTGATGGTCAATGTATCATGACTGTTAATACACTGCAGACCATCCCTTTGGGAGATTCATTTTCTTTCAAAGCAGCAGTCACTGTGAAGGCTTCCTGTGTGGGCTGCTCACAAAGTGCATTTGTGCGGGTGGGTTATGGTGCTCCATCAGATAAGGTGTTGCATTCTGATATGCTGCTGCCTCTTGCTTGCTTCCAAGGGCGCCTTGAGCTCCTGCACGGTAGGAATTTTCTTCTCCTTGCACAGTACAGTTGGTTGGTGTCGAAGGCTTGCTGTAAATACCAAGCAGTAAACCTTTGACACAAGCCAATTGTACTGTGCAGGAAGAAGGAAATCTGACCTGTAAGCAGGAGCTTAGAGCGCACATGCAGCCGCTCCACAATAAATTATCAGGTAGTCTTGATTTTGAATTGACTCCTGGTACAGAGAAGCCAGCCAGCCAGCTTCAGCTACATTACATGGTAATACCATTTGGTTCGTTCAAAGTGTATCCTTGGTATGACAGGTACTGCATGTTGATGGTCGGTGCACAGGACAAAACCTTGCAAGGCCCATCATGGTACGTTATCATAACTGTATGATACTATACACAAACCAGGATCCTCATCCGGATGGGTCGCCAAAGGTGACGTCAAAGGTTCGTAGCCTGCTACGTATTCCAGCTTTGAATTCAAGCTGGAAGAAGTTCTTCTTCAGGTGGCGGCCCGGGCCCCTTAGAACTTTTAGCAGCAGTTGCTTGTCTTTATCAGCCAACATTGCATTCAGTTTGCTGAACATGCATATGCCAACTCTCTTTCACAAAACACTCTCAGAAGTCTGCGCAGTATATACTGCATATATGCACTGTCACAGGCTGGGTAACCCGTTGCCATCACTCAGTTGACTTTCAAAGTCAGCGGCTGACAATCCGGTAGCATTATTTTGATGATGCCATCGTGCTTAGGCTAAGCACGACCAATGTCGGGCACATGTCTGACTCAGAAAAAGCTGTTTGGAACAGCTTGACGTGGACTCAGAAAGGATGCCAGGCTTGAATTCCAATCAGATACATGACGTCCCAGGGAAACACCCTCAAGCCCTCAAGGCACACACCCTTTGATCCAAGTCAGATCTGTTTCACACCAGTGTGCGCTACAATGAAAGGCAGCTGAGCGTACTAGCATGCCATGCCCTGAGGCCTTGCTGGCACTGATGACTGAGTCATCCAATATAGTGCAACATACCTAGTATACTACGCAGTACATCTGTCTGTAGTACAGGGCTGATAGCACAAGATAGGTCACAGCTAAACTGCTGTTCACCAGGGTCACCCCGCAGAGTCTACACTGACAATGACTACTACACTCTGATGCTGCCGCCCTATGCTAGAAGCACAACCAAAAACGGCAGGAACGATGCCATAGCTCTGATGTAACCTCTGCTAACTGCTGCATTCATCTCTGTGTTGTTCACATCCTGTGGAGCTGCAGTCGTGTTCCTCATTGTATCCGGCCTGCTACCAGCATCTCCCATGGGGATGCCAGGTGACCTTCTTGTGCCACCTGCTTCTGGTTCTCCAGTTATCACCTTATAAACCAGATTACACGTTCGATTCAGCGTCAACTGACACACCTGATCACCTACATCTCCTGAAGTGGAACTGCAGTCCTCAACCGCATCAAGCTCAGCCAGCTGTCCCTCATTTCTTCCCTCTTGTCCAAGCTGGCCGTCTGCTGTTGCAGTGATGGTTGAGAAGGACTCCATGTAACCTAAACTTGTACCAGGAGCTGGACAGGCTGTAGAGTCAGGGTTGCCCACACCGGTTACTGCTGCGTAAGCATACCTGCTAATACCTGGGCACTCCCTGATTCTGCTGCCATCCCACTCCCAGATCTGCCGGTGGAAGCAAGCTGCCAGGTCAGCTCCTATCAGCTTCCGGAGGCAACCCTGAGGACTGGCTGAAATAAGCAGCTGCTCCAGGGCGACATCCTCTTCAGGCGCTGCATTGCCGCAAAGACAAGACACTTATATCAAGTGTATTGCCCATGCAATGCAGCTTTAAGCGTCGGGTAGATTGTAAGCTACAGCCACAGACCAAACCAACAGCGATGCCATGTGGCACAGATGCTCAGCACAGGATACCTCCAAAGTGTTATCTGGAAATGATTTCTCAACCATAAACAATGTGCTTGTCATACCTAACGGACATCTGTCAGGATCAGCCTGGCCACTGATGAGCTGAGCTGCCAGCAGCAATGTGATCACCAGCCTGATTGCTGTTGACATTGACAGGTTGAGGTAGGACTGTAGCCGCACGCCGATATGCCATAGCTGACACCTGCTGACAGCATGATGAGGCATGGAAGCAAGTCCCTGCAACGGTCGCAGCAGTATCAACAGCACACAAGTGGATGGTGCCACCATGGGGTGCCGCATATGCTTGGCCGTCCTCTCAACTGCGGCAAATCTCTAAACACAGAGCAGTCATGACAGCTTCCAATGCATATGCAATGCCACCGTGTCTGTGACACAATATGTACATGTCTTCAATCCATGACTGCTCAAGTATACTCAGCGAGCCTCGGAACGAGAGGTGGACTTTGCTCGTGCAACCACGTGAATGCGATGACAA
This sequence comes from Coelastrella sp. M60, assembly GCA_001630525.1. Classification (NCBI taxonomy): domain Eukaryota; kingdom Viridiplantae; phylum Chlorophyta; class Chlorophyceae; order Sphaeropleales; family Scenedesmaceae; genus Coelastrella; species Coelastrella sp. M60. The sequence goes on from LWCB01012146.1 coordinate 16,980, forward strand.
GCGTGCAGCCTGCACCAATGGATTGGTCAGACAATGTCATGCGGCTGTGGACTGACGTGCCTGGCTTCGGTCAACAGCCCTGCCAGCTAGGCCTGATAGCCACTACTAGTGATCTTTGTACCAGGGTTCAGAGGGTGTTTGATGCTAGAGTATCCGCTTGCTCAGATGTTGAGCAGTAAAACAGGGGGTTCGAGGCAGTATAATGGGCGGAGCTGCGGCCGGGAGCTGCGGTATTTATTGCATTGCCACGAAGTTGGACGCTCCTGAGGTGCGAACGTCGGAAGTTTTCTTCAGTGCTGTAGACTGTCATGTGTCGAACGAACTCTACTTCATGAACTGCTTAGTCAACTGACGACGGCTGCCGCAAGAGATATAGCAAATGGGAGTTCACTAGGTCAGTGACTGCGATGGTGTCTCGGAGCGCCGAACATACCGCTTCGGTTCGACCCTCAGGCCTCTTGCTTAAAGTCTGTTAAAATGAGTCGAGACATGCGACGGAACCATCACTGGCGTTTTAGCGACCAGGGACCATTGTGCATGCTGGCGTGGCCCCACAGCATTGACCCGGCTGCAGCGCTGCCACTGGCATCAACTTGGTTGGCAATGGCTGTCAGTGATCAATGAGTCACTATAGCAGTGGTGTATCTGGCACTTACTCAAGATGTGTAATGTATGATTTGTGTTGATTCCGATTTTGCTTGGGAATTTGCTGTGGTACAGAGCTTTGCTTCACTAAAGCTGCTGCTGTCCTCTGACCGACATGACTTTATGTGAGATTCAAGCACGCTTGTTGCAGTCTTCATCACAAAAAGCACAATACGTGTTACGACTTTGAAAGTGTTTCATGTAATGATATAACAATCCCCATCCCCATCCTGTATGGCCAGGCTAGGCCATCACAACAGCAGCAGCATTACTGCCATGACAGTCGGTAGTACTAGCCCTGTTGCTGTCAGAATTGCTGCAGTTGCTCCACTGGTGGCTGTACTATTGCCAGCTGTGCTGTTGGCTGCTGTACCGTTGCCTGCTGCCGCCGTGTCTTCTGTTGCATCTGCTGTTGCATTCCCAGTCAAGGCCTCAGTAACTGTTGCATTTCTCTTCTTCTTGTCTGCATCTGCCGTGAAGCTGTCAAGGTATGCAAGTGTGCTCTTTGGTATCAAAAGAGCATCAATCTTGTGCAAGTAGCTTTTACCAGCAATAACATCAGCACTTATTACTTTGGCTTCATCTCCATCTGAGTTAGGTACGATGATAATGTTCATTGAAGGGTCCACACCACTGATCTTAGCTGCAACCACAGCCTGCTCTTGAATGATGCGCTCAGCAACTTTGCGAGCAGGCCTGCACAGAAGTCAAAGGCAATGTTATAAGTGTCAATGCTGTAGGTCACCTACGGTAGGTCAGTTGCTAGTCCTGAGATCCCCTTTTCTGTATAAGCTAAAATTAATAGGCAGACTGCCTGGGCTTGTCATGTGTAACATGCACAGAAGGAAGCAACAAGGTGCTGCGCCTGCCACTTGCTGCATCTGCTGCTGATGCTGTTGTCCACTACATGCAAAGCAAGTTATTGACAAAAACAGCCACGCTGATAGATCAGGTAGTCAAACAAGCAACTGGGTCGGATTGACACACCACTAGGTGACTGGTCACTTGTTTGTTTGCAGGGATATAGATGGGTAAGCGTGACAATGCAAGCCCTCACTTACTTGTCAGTAACAAGCACCCTTGCAGTCTCTCCATTGTACATTGTCAATGTCATGTTATTCTTGAGCTGGCTTGCCCTTATTGCCCGGTCAGGCACAATATGGTACTTGAGCAGATTCAACAACTGGGTCCTGTTGCCAGTGATTGCATCACTGTCTCCAGTGTAGTATGTTGACATCTGTTCAACAGTATACCAGGCCTGTGGCGGCAACAGCAGCAGCAGATGAATCAGGCCCGATGAGAGTGCGGTTTTCTGGACACATAGACCTCAAAGAAGTGCAGAGCTTAAGTGAGATAACTGGTTGTTTGTGGTGCCACAATCTGACGGCCTGGCTGTTGACAGTGTTGCTGGGTAATGTGCACCCTGCACACTATCTTGCGCATAGATAGAAACACGCTGTGGCAATCCATTGCGAGCTGCTCACTGCATGCAGAGAATGGTTGACCTGTCTCGATTGCTGGATTGCATTGGACAAATTACATCAGCAGACTCACATCATCCACAGGAGCAAACACAGTGGCCACTGTGTTTGGATTTGACAGATACTGGTACAGCTGTCCTGCTTCTGTCTTGTTGCTGGCATCTGACAGGTCAAATATAGCTTGACTCAGAGTGATCATGGACTCATCTGAACCAGCTGCTTCCTCAATGTTGGTGAAGAATCTGACCTGGTCAGCCTGTTGAAGGTTCAACTGCAGAGTGACAGAGACGATGTGTAGTGCATTTCGTGAGGAACAGCATCTGGCAAATCCGCTAGCCATCAAGAGTTCCCCTCGTGTGCATGATCTTGTATCACATGCATCCTTATTGAAAAGTATATGCATTGGCATATTCGCTGCCATTGGTTGGAATGTGCTATAGTGTGCTTGTTGTTGTCGTTTTAGTTGGCTGCCTGTCACTGTGTCACTGTGCAAGTGAGTGAAGCTGCTATGACAGCTTGCATGGATATGCTGACTAGTGATGACACCATCATCATAAACTCACTGAAGCCAGCTCATCAGGAGGCACCAGCAGATTGTCCACGACATTGAATACTGCTGCTCCCGCCTTCTGATCCTTCTCAATAACTGTGGCTGTGCTGCCGGAGTTGACGGCAACATCACCACCAAGGCTGCAGTGAGCAGCAGACTCACTCATGTTAGAGCTTGTGGAGAGTACTTGTACACTTTACCGACAGGAACACTCGGCAAACCTACAACTGTCATCAGTATGTGAGCCCACTTGAGTGCAAATTGAGCTCAGGAACTCACTTGAACCAGAGGTCAAGTGCTTGAGCTGAGAATGCTCAGATGTCAGACCTTGCAGGATTGTGTGGAACTCCAGGCTAATCTACATTGATGACGTCTGTACATGCTCCTACAGACTCTGATAACCATGTGGGTTGTATTATGTGCTGCCTCACCTCTTGGTGATAGTGAGTGGCTTGCCCCTCATGCTCGTATACACTCCATCATTCCTTAGATTGTCGCTGGTCACAGCTTGTCCCGGAACCACATGATACATGATCACATCAACCAGCAATGTGTTGTTGGAATACAACTTCTGCTTGCTGATACCAGCAATTTCTAGTGCCTCTTCCACTGCTGCATCAGTTGGGGCGAACACAGTCCCAATAAACCCTGGGCTGGCCAGCTGAGGAGTAAACCCTGTTTTGTCTGCCATCTCCAGAAAGAGCTTGAGATTGTTGGCTTTGGCTGCTGCTGCAATGCTGTCATATTCCCTGGCCTGTGCAGCTATGATCCCTGCAAGCAAGCAGCAGGCTGACAGCCTTGGTGGCGTTGTTGTTACATTAGAGGATGTACAGGTGGCCAGCATCCCTATTGAGTTGGTGAATGCATGCTTCGTCACCAGTTTGTTTGATGCAGCAGCTAGGTGACTGCTGGTCAATGTGCCATCATCTGTCGTTGGTGTGATAGGGCTTGTTGACAGCACCGCTAGCATTGTCGTTGGCAATTGTAGGTTTCTTGCCTATGCTGACTGATCAGCCATGTACTGACAGCAAGCTGTGACAGCTAGCTGTACACTTGTGGACGCCGGATATTGGGCAAGAAGCATTGGAAGGATCCTTTAGTCTTGACATGAGCATTGTTAGGTGCAGGCATGTGATTGCTGCAATGAGACCATGTGAGGCCAATGACTGGTGCTTTAGGCATATTGGTACTGCTGCTGCTGCTGCCACTGCTGCTGCTGTTTTCACAGACGGATGCAACCTACCTGCCAAGGCAAAAACAAGTGTGGATGCCACACGCCACATGCTGCCTACGGACACAGCAGAAAACACGACGTCACATATGTCCACGACCTGCTGGCAGCCCTTCGCTGCTGTGGAAGAACGGTGAGCATAATCGCCCTGGCAAAGCGTGTATAATTTACTAGCTATAAACAAATACTCAAGCAGGATGGGGCAAACTGATGCCAATTCTTATGATCGGTGCGCGGAAGTGCGGTGTAACCAACTGCCGCGATGCAGCCAACCGCCATGAGGCTCTTGCTGTGAACCGTAAGCTAGTATAAAAACTTTTGTTTTACTCACTATTGATGAATTGCTGCCCGCCACCTTGTGCTGGGGTGAGCCCGGAGGGAACCTTGCCTGGTGACACCAGGGAACGTACTTTCTGTTGTTTCCGATGTATTAGCTGCAAGTCAAGTTCCAAACGAGCGTCCTAACCAATGTGTGTGCTTCAGCACTTTACACTCAAAATGCTGGCAATGCTGTGGCCGGGTTACAGACGCACCATAGCTGGCTAGCTTCTACGAACTACGCGTGTATTCACAAACATGTTTGTACTTGCCTGGCCTGTAATGATTTTTGATCAGCATACTTGCTTGTGATCACGTCCACACGCCGATCACAGGCGGTCCCCGAATGTTGCAACGACCGCTGCAACAGTTCGATGAGTGCTGACTCGTGATCGGCCTCCATACCACACTGACGTCAAAGCCACTGTTGCATGCACCACGATATGCGACAACTGGTCGCAACCTAAGAGTTCGCTAAGTACCCGACCAGGACAGAAAGGACAGGAGAGCAACAAGCACACAGATCACAGGCAAATACATCATCACCCATCAGGCATGACATATTGCGCAGCTCGCTGGTAGCGTTGGCTCGTACAGTCAATTTAGGCGCTCAATATGAAGCGTTTTTGCTGCCCACAAGCATGGCTACCAAACGATGTTGCAGGTTTGAGTTCAGCACACATTTACTTGGAAACCAATATAGAGAACGCACATGTGTGCCAGCCCTGTAGAACAGGAACAGTGCAAAGATGAACAGCCAGAAAGACACAAGTCCCTGACTCCTTAGGCTTCCGGGTAACATACAAGAGTTGTCTGCATGCGATACACTGAACCAGCAGCAACCAGCAGTCACAACCGTGACGGTCATGCAGGTATCAACAGTTGCCAACTTGGCAAGAAGTGACATAAAACAAAGGCATTTGCAACGGTCTATACAGATATATCGCCTACTCTTTGCAGACTATACTATGTTGCACAGAGCAGGTCAAGACCCAACAACCAGATACGCACACCACTTAGTCTCAAAGCGATTGCTGCATACACTCCCAGCACCAGTTGACAGTGGTCATAGGCAGCACCACTGTCAAGATGCATGACAACAAACAAAGAAGCGAACAGATTCAAATTGTAGTAGCTGCATCAGCTACCACCATCTTGTACCCTCATTGGTTCTTGGCCTGGAACTCCTTCATAAAGGCTGTCAGCTTCTCCACACCCTCATAAGGCATAGCGTTGTAGATGCTAGCCCTCATGCCACCAACACTACGGTGGCCTTTAAGCTCCAACAACTTGGCTGCAGTTGCCTCTGCAACAAACGTCTTCTCGAGTTCTGGTTTGCTGGGAATGGTGAAGGGCACATTCATCTTGCTGCGAACAGACTCCTCAACAGGACTGAAGTAGAATCCATTGCTGGCAGCGATTGTGTCATACACCAGAGCAGCCTTCTTCACATTGCGTTCTTGGGCACCTGCACAACCACGAGCAGCAGAACAGACGCATGAGTACGGTGCCTGATTGCGCTGTGAAACAAGCTATATGTGTTACTGGGGCCATAGCTAACAAGACAGCACTGGTAGGACCACCAGTTGCGCATGATGCAGGGTAGCAACTCGTAAAGAAGCAACTCGTAACAACCAGTGTCGCTGGCTTCAGATTCGCAACAGGTCCCTGCCCTACAGCTGTGCTGCTGCCAGTGCAGTAAGTGCAGGACATAGTATACAACACTTACCCTGCAAGCCTCCCAGCTTCAATAGATGCTGGAACACCAAACCACAAACATAGATTGGCCAGCAAGGAGGTGTGTTGTACATGGAACCATTCTCGGCAGCAATGGTGTAGTTCAGCATGGTGGGGCAGTTGGCCCTGCACATAGCACAGCAGTGCAGCTAATGTTCATGATCGGTACCGCTGGTAACATAGTGTAAGAGTACGCTGGCTGCCATCGCAGTGTAGAGAATACCACCAGCTTGATGTGCTGACTACTATGGCCTCCTGTATTCATGGCTACATCGTTGGCTATCAGCAGCAACAGCTTCTGCTTGCTGAGGTATCTACATGTTCAAGATTCCTGTATGACCGAAGTATAACAAGCACAACAAGTTTATAGAGCACATCAAGAGAGAGCTTTGAAACTTCTTTGGGGCACCATACCTTGCCTTGCCCAGCAGGTCTTCCCGCACGATGGCAATCACCACACCAGATGGGCCAACATTCTTCTGAGCACCAGCATAGATCATGGCGTATTTGCTGACATCTACTGGCTTGCTCAGGAAGTTGCTGCTCATGTCAGCAATGAGGGCAACATCACCAACGTCTGGGGCACCCTGGAACTCAACACCTGCAGGGCATGATGAGACAGGCACTCTGATAGCCAGATGGGCCTTGAATGTGCACTGCATGACATGTTGCCAACTACACATGAAGCACCTCTGCATCGTTACACACCGCATGAAGCTCTTTCACCAAGCAGCTCGAGCTGATGCATAATTCTTCTGCACAAACTGTTGCAATCACAGCGGATGAATCCTGTGCTGTTGCTCAATCTATCGCTCAGTATCACACAGACAGCCATAATACAACTTCTCGCAACCCCCAACATGCAGGAAAACTCCCATCGAAGTCAATACAGTGTGCCAATTTGGCCTTGAGAGACTTGTATCACTGCTTGCCTCACCTCCAATGGTCTCATTGTCACAATAGTGTACATACTTGGCATCTGAGCTCAGCTTCCAACTGTCACGTGCCGGAACAGACTTGTTGTCACCCTTGGCCACCAGGTTAACATTCAGGCCAAACTTCTGAGCCTCCTCATAGGCCTTCTTACTCCAGGCACCCGTTACAAGATAGTCCACAGTGTCACCTGCAGGAGATTGAAGGAGCCATCTAAGGAGCTGCGTCGCATGGATGCTTGGGTACCAACAGTGCTGAAAGTGCTTTCAACACAACACACTGATGCTGCCACCACAGAGTCGACTGCCAGCTGTGGGAGATACCCCTCAGATGCGCTTATACACGTGCTCAAGGGCTCATCAGTGCCGTGTCACGAATATGACATTGCAAGTTACGGTACCATATCCGGTATGAGCGGCTCATTGCATCATGACAGAAATGTGCATGGATACACTATATAAGAACCATAGAAAACATACAGAAAGTACAACACGAGACCTGCACAGCAGCCTGATGCATCATGCAACTAGGGCCGCTACTGTCGATACTGGGACACGCTGTAAGTTGAGAGGAAGGTCATAGTCTGCCCAGACTGTAGAGACAGTGCGTGCTTTGACATTTGAACAACAGAGCCACCTCTGCAGTCCTGGGTCTGCTTTTGGCTCTCAATCCTTCTGCACTTTAACAAAGCACTGCGACAGTCATTACCTTCTTGTGTGAAGTTGAAAGGAATAGCTGCGAACTGGGTGGATGCACCACCCTGGACAAACAGCACTTTGTAGTTGTCTGGGATACTCAGCAGTGTACGCAGATCCGCCTCCGCCTGCTTGATAATGCCATCAAAGGCCTTGCTGCGATGGCTCATCTCCATCACGGACATGCCAGTGCCACTGTAATTGAGGGTATCTCGTTGTGTCTGCTCCAGCACCTCAACAGGCAGCATAGCAGGGCCTGCACCATGGCAGCCAGTGAGGAATGCAGAATACAGTCACAAACAGAGTGCTAGGCCTACTGCATGAGTGTACAGTAGGTGCGGCAGTCAGCGCACCTGCCGAAAAATTGAACACATCGCGGACTTGAGATGCCATCTTAACGTGCGTCTGTGACTTGACCACTACAGTTCGGCTCGTTGAAACACAGTACTTTGTTGCTTTTTGCACGGGTGCCCGGTGAGCAGGAAGCGTGGATTGCATCGGTCTGGTCCCGTCGATCAGGTTTTGTTTCTCTCATAAACGTCTGCGTGTGCCAAGTACAGACAGCTGCCTTCATGACCGTACAATATATGACGCAATGGCGCCGGGACTTGCGACCTGGCATGCTAAAGCCGCAAAACGTGCCAGCTGCACTTGTTACAAAGCCGCTCCGTAATCTGTGGCTGCCCAAGATTTCCTGCAGATTGTGCGTAAGCCCCACTGGTTGCTTAAGCATGACCAGATTGCGCAACGTGCTCACAAAACAGCGCGTTTGACATGTCGTCCGACATCACTACAGTATCGTATGTATTGCCTCCAGTTGACAGATAGGCTGTTTGAGATTCAGCTGAGAGTAAAGGTTGATACATAGTATTGCAGCATATACAAGAGCAAGCGCGCCTCCTGAAGATCACGGGCCACCCCAAGGCGACCGCATGCCCAGTCACCTGCAATACAGTACACCTAGTCGCCACTCTGAACACAAAACAATTGCAATATACTGCAAGACTATATCTGGTCATTTCCCTTGAAGAGATGCGTGCAGGGCGGCAACCGCGGACTATTGAACATCATTACAACTTGCTTGCAGGACAAGACGCAACCCGCATCACACCTCTTGTAAAGTCTGTATTGAGTTATAACATGGGAGCTTAATGATGTGTGCGTGTGCGCAGTCGCACGTCACCTGCGTAGCAGCAGTGCTGAGCAGAATGCCAAACAGTTTCACATACCAACATTGGCTCTGTTTCTACACTCCTCCTCAATCTTGCTGGTAGCACCAGCATGTGTTATTTGATAAATACCAACTATACCGACAGGAAGTGAGCACGAGTTGCAGATTTGCAAGTCTGGTGGCCGCAAAAGTAGAGTTGGTTGCGATGATTAGTCAATGAGGCCACTGTACATGTGGACTGCGCGAGAGGCATCACTGCCGTTGGTTTGATGAACAAGAGAAGGTTATACAGCTGCCTTCACCATGTTTTGAGTGTGATCGTCGTACTTCGGAAAAGCTTCAAGAGGTTGGCACCGGCTGATAGTATACCAGCCCTGTGGGGACCTGGAGCAAAGTACGTCACTCACAAACAAAATATCACGCAATACATGAAACGTTATAAAGTGATCTCCGTCGGAGGACGCCGCTGCACTGCTTGCGCCACATACACAGCTTCGTATAATCGTTCGGCTTTGGCCATTCAAACAACTTACATTGTATGTTATCAGCGCACAATAGGGCCATGCAGGCCCGTTACACGCAGCAGGCAGCATCTATTAGCAGTAGGCCATGCATCGTCTGCAGCCCACTAGCCAGACCGTGCAGCAGGAAGCAAGTTGTAGTGCAGGCGCGGGCAGCTCGAGGAGATCGTAGACGTCCACCTCCACCTGACCTGCCTTCGCTGCTTTTCGACCAACGCATTGTTTACCTGGGCATGCCTGTGAGTGATCTTTGAGCAACGAGCCTGCCGACGAACACAAGCAAATCCAGCTGCTCACATACATGCTGCAATGCACCGTTGAATTCTGGCACTTGCAGTTGGTGCCTGCTGTGACTGAGCTTATGGTGGCAGAGCTGTTATACTTGGAAAAGCAGGGAGCTACACTGCCTATTGAGATGTTGATAAACTCTTCCGGAACTACTCGTCAAGATGGCGAGATCGTGAGTATTGTCATTGTAAAACTTATTTGGACACTAGCCTGATACCTCTGAAGCAGCAAAGGTTCATTTCAGCCTGTACAGCAGCAGTCCACACCCCACACTGATGTTCATCCTGCTGTCTTACACCAGAACCTGCGCCTGACGGCAGTGCCAGAGTATCTTGCAGCATCCTAGACAGACTGACTCCTTCTACTCACCTTGCCTGATTCTGTGTCGTGTCTTGTACGTTTGTCGTGCCATTGCAGCTGGCATTTGACAGTGAGGGCATAGCAATTACATCTGTTATGGGCTTTGTCAAGAATCCGGTGAGCAGACTCCGCAATATCAGCGACAGCAGCAGCAATAAGAGCAGCAACGCTCCAATGCTGTACTGGCGCTATCTCAAGCAGTATGACCACATACTACCAGCAACAGCACAGCCTTTGTCCATTGCAGTTGCTCTGTCAGCAAACCTGGCGACAGCAGTGCATTGGTGCTCTGTAAGCTTTTAGTGAGCAACAGCATGTTTTCTTGCTTGACCCGTCCTGCAGATCTCTACAGTAAACATGGGGCTTGCTGTTGGCTGGTCAGCAGTTATTTTGGGGTATGGCACTAAGGGGCTACGCAAGAGTCTACCTCACTCACTAGGTGATTGGTGTCTCTGCAAGCAACAGCACATACTTGTCTGCTTGTTTGTTCTCCATGCCAAACCTACAGCTTGTCTTGCAGTCCTCTGTCCTGCAGTTGAATAGTGAAGTATCGCACAGATTGGGCTTGCCTCATTTCTGTTTCACAAGACCCACAATGTCAATCTCACCTGTAGCACTTGATTGCACTAGCCATCAGCACTATCGACCAAGGTACGTGTGGTCACCAGTTCATGCGTTCTTCCTGCACCTGCAGCAATGTTGCAGCAGCCGCGGGTCCCTCCCACTGGTCAGCGGCAAGCAGTTGAGGTTCACATCAAGTGGCGAGAGGTGCTGGACTACAAGAGGGAGCTACTGCGCTGCCTCAGCATTGCTACTGGCTGGGGGGTGGACAAGCTGGATGCGGACATGCAGAGACCCTTGTATATGAGACCCCAGGTATGAGTAATGCCAGTACGAGGCTGCAGCTGGGGAATTGGCTTGAGTAATGCCAGTAAGAGGCTGCAGCTGGGGACTTGGCTTGGTGGTCTGACATACACGCAAGGCTCTATAAGCCACAGAGCCTTGTCGTAGTGATGCTGAAGTAGGTTGTTGGGTTATGAAGCTTGGAAGAATGTGTGCTACTATGCGCTTCGTCTTTACTTGTCTCAGTGGTACATCGCCCACTGAGAGAACTGGTACAGTACCATTGCCCAGTAGAAGCTCAGGGTGTCACTACAACGCTTGGGAATTGCCCCTGTCTGTTCCCATGGCTGCAGGATGCACTTGAGTATGGATTGATAGATGAGATCATTGAGCCAAATGCAGACAAGGTTGACAAGGCAGCTGCTTACTGGCTCAAGTCTGGCCGTGCTGAGTCAGATGGTCGGTTAGAGCAGTGGAAGGAATACTTGGAGCTGCAAGAGAAGTATAGCATGAAAGACCAGTTTAGAAAGGTGCGCATTGCTTTTGGCAACTGCACCTCACAACAGCATGATGGCACGACTGGGTCACAACATTGTAGCTGTGGCTGATCAATATGCATTGCTGGGCATGTTGAACATGAAGCCAACTTGAGCCGTCTGAGGTGTTGTTGAAGACGGTGGACTGTTCATTTATGATGGCATACACCAACAAAGTGTGCTTCCGCTAGTCACATCTCTAGCTACACCAAGTTGCATTGTATGTCCACCAGCAGCTGCCCCGTCTTCAAAAGACTGCTGCTTCTCATGTGCACACAGAGTAACCCTGTAGTGATTGTACATGCAGGTTCGTGCGCAAGAGTTGCGTGACTGCTACCGAGAGCAAGCGCAGAAAGTGAGGTCAGCCTCTTCCAGCCATACTGCTGACATGTCCAAGCTGAAGGGCATGTTCCCTGAGAGCGCCTTGACGGATGGCGGGGACAGTGTGCAGCTGCCATTCACTCCTGAGGGCCTGCGGCTGGCACTGCTCAATGCGGAGAGGTAAAGAGCAGAAGATGCTGCCAATCGTCAACAATGCCAGCTGTTGCCACTTTTCTGTGACAGGTCTCTGCCTCTGCTTGCTTCGCTGCTCGCTTGGTGCGCTTTCCTGATGGCTATGTTCTGACTGCCGCCTTTCACGCTGTGTTGTTCTGTGTCTTGACATTGCCAGAGGATGACAAGCAGTTTTGTGTTGCTGTGCATGCAGGTATGCCGAGCGCAATGTTCAGCGGCAGTTGAAGTCACAGCGTGTGAAGCTGCCAGAGAGCTGGCAAGCAGAGTTTGCCAAGGAAGAAGCCGCAGCAAAGCAGCAGCAGGAAGCTCAGGTAAGCAGCAGCAATGTGCAGCATACAGCATCTTTAGGCCATCCCCCTGGACTCACTAGCATTCTACGTAGTTAGTAGTTTATGGCAGAGATACACATGTTGAATATAGGATCGCAGCATTGGCATGTTGCGCCTGCTGCTGCTGGATGTGGAGGTTGTATGAGCTCTGACTGTTGCCCTGCATGTTGAGCAACACACACAGCAGCAAGTTGAAAGCCACAGATCTGAGTAACAAGGAGCGCTGGGATGTTTGCATCTGGGTCGATTGCTGGAAGCTGGCGCTGCATCAAGTTCGGCTGTGCCCTTGATTAGTTCTGCCTGTGATGGCTGTCTGTAGGTTGATTACAAGGCCCTGGTGTCAGCAGTGGAAGCCATGAGCCCAGAACAATTTGCAGAACTTGACATGGAGAAGCTGGTAGCTCAGTATAGCAGATAGCAGTACTTGGCAGTGTAGGGTGTGCTGGCAACGTCAACAGGTAGAACGGCTTTCAGTGTGTGTAAGGAAATCACGAACATGCCATTCCAGGCGGCAGGCAACATGCCATTAGGAGCAGCAATTGATTTATTTGATCAGCCAGCATTGCATCCACTTTGCTGCATGCACTAACTTCTCATCACATTACAGATGATCATTGCTTGCTTTCTCGCGTGCATGCACCTCGCTTTGAAAGTTGATCACATATAATCATGACAGGCCCCGCGCGGCCGAGTGGCAAAAGTTAACGCCGTCCCGTGGATACATAAGTGAATGACAGGTTCCGAAACACTGTTCGTACTTTACCCTCGGGCATACAGCGTTGCTACATGGAGGCATAAGCCCAGCCAGAGGTCCACCACAGCTGCATGTGCAAGGTGCTTGCATAAGAAGTATAGAAAACACACAGAAAGCACAACAAGAAACATGCACAGCAGGTTGATGCATCATGCAACTGCTTGTGCAAGGCTGAACATGACTACTAGTCCACTCGACTGAGTATGCCCATGGCCTGGCAGTCAGACACTAGGCACCCATGGTGCTGTCAAAGGGCTGAGTTCTTGGGCCTTGTGCCAGATTCAACCAGAGTTGCCATTTATTCCACACCTGGACAGCGTGGTATCGGCCTGGCCCACACCCATCCTTTGCCGCACTCATGCAACAAATAGACCATGTCCACACCACTTCAGATTCTGCAGTTGAGTGCATCAGCTGTTCTGCATAGCATGTCACTCGCATGGCTGTCTGACGATCACCCTTATCGCATGACATATGACGCAGCCTATCTCCAAACACCTTTGGCATACAGCATTGATGTATAATAAGCACAAAACATCAAATCATGTTTTTGGTGAAGTGGACAATGCTGGATTGAGTAAACTCCCGTACAACCATATGATGCATTGTTGACCCGAAATAGTGCTTGCATTGCTTTGATGTATGAAAGCACTCATGATCTACGCTGCAGACACTCTCACACCTTTTCCCCTACAGCTTCTGCAAGACCCCGCCATACAGATCTAGGCGCCAAGCCCTGAACTAACCTAAACTAATAATGATATTGACGATAAGAAGTAACCATAACAATATTGACGCTCATCAACAATGCAACAAGCGGCAACATGTGAGAGAAGAACTCGTTGGTTTGATAAGTGATGCAATGACATGCAACAACAGTAGGCAACAGCACAAGTAACAACAGCAAACAATGAGTTAAGGCAGACCTGGCAGGCATATTGGATACCAAGCACATGATGCTACATCAGTGGTATAAGCACACCATGGAATGGTATATTCACAAACGCTCTGCACACATATACCTCTGAAGCGAAGAATAACTACTACGCCCTGGGTTGAAATTTCTGACACTGCTGTCATGCCAATAGTGACAAAACCCACATAGGCTGCGCACATCATCATGACGTTGCATTGCTCAACACACATGTCACACCTGCATCCACAATCAGCACTTAACTCTGCCGACTGGCAGCTGCCCTCTTAATCTGCCTACAGTGGTCTGCAAACACTGCACATATCGACGCTACAACAGAGACAACAACCAGCTAATCAGGCTGGTATCACACAGCTGAACCTGATACTGACTAAACGCTGAATGCTGCACTTCATGAAACCCGTATTCCAGTGTGCAAACTGCCCTGCACATGATTTGGAGCGCACGTCCATTGACTAAAGCATTCACACCCTTTAATTCACAACAGGGTTGGGCGGCAGAAGATATACCAGTCCAAGCTGTGCCAGTGCAGCCCTGATCGCTTCCTGTGCCCGTGAACCCTGCTCAACAGCATCTGCCAATTGCATCAGCGGCCCCACTGCATCTGAGTGGAACAACTGCCGCTTCACCTCATTGTTGATGGCTAGAACAGTAATCAGATTGCAAGCAATCACCTTACAGGACTGGAGCAGCTCAGATGGTGATCTGCTGAGGGCTGACAGAGCTGCCGCTGCCCTGCTGGACTTGCTGCTGGTTCTATTAAAGGACTTGCTGCTGTTAACCCTCACCACCCCGGTGCTACCACTGTGCATGATGTTTGAGGCAGTGCCTGCTGCTGCCGTCCCAGCAACTGCATCCTTGGCATGATCAGGAGTAGCCGCAGCAGTGCGAGTCTTCGAGCCCCCACAGTTAGCTGGGCTGTTAAGTTGCTGTCTCAAAACCCCAACTATGATTGGTACGATAGCAGCCTCAACCAGTACACGCCTATGCACCAGTGACAAACTGTCAAGGACAGCTAGGCACTCAAGCTGTAACACCAGTGTGCTGAGCTGCATGGAAGTATTAGTGTTGGCTGATACTTTGTCTGATGCTGACGCTGGTGTTGATGTCAGCTGGTTGCCGCCAGCAGCTGCTACAGCAGTTGACAGCAGAGCCAGAAGCTTGCTGAGACCATCAGATGCCAGGAAAGCATCAACCAACTTGGCATCTAGCTCAACAAGAGCACGCACAAGCCGGATTGCAGGAAGCTGCACAACATGCTGCTCAGTGTCCTCCCCGGCTGCCGATGCCTCACCAGCGGTACCAGAGTGCTTTACGCCGCTGTTGGTGTTGCTACTCAAGCAGCCCAGGCAAAGCTCCAACAGCTCGGATGACTGACCAGTCTCCTGCAGTGACGTCACCACAGTCCCGTCCACTACGCCTTGATCCAGAAGCAGTGTCAACACCTTTGATGCCGCTGCTAACTGCTCTTGCCTGCTGCTCAGCCAGCGCACCAGGGGCACTAGTGCAGCTTGCGCGACAGCACAACACATCTGCCTATCCCCTTGCTGACACAGAACCAAGACCACATCAAGTGCAGCTAGCTGTACTGCTTTTTCTCCACCACACCCTTTTACCAGCATCTGCAGCACAATGGATACGATGCCACAAGCACACAGCTGCTCCGGACAGTGACCTCCCAGCTGCTTCACCAGCAGCAGTGTTGCCATTGCTGCCACTGCCCCAGCTTCATTATCCTGGATCTCGTTCATGCAGGCTGCCAGGGTACTTATAACACCCTGATCAATCATAGCTGGAACACATATGTCTGATCCTGCTGCTGCTATGTGTGCCAAGAGCTCTGCAGATGCTGTTGCTGCCCACTGCTCTCCCAGAAGCGTCACTAACATCTCTATAGGTGACCCTGGATCTTCCACTGGTTCATCAGCAGAAGGTGTTGTTGACGCTGATCGCTTCCTGAATGAACTTTGGCCACCTGTTGCATCCGTTGCAGCCAGTGTGTAGCCCTCACTACTGCTGCCAGCCTTGCTGATGTCCACTGCGACAGATGTTCCTGCTGCAGCAGCGCTGACACTGCCAGCTTGCTGCACCTTCTGCTGGTTACTGCTGGCACCATCCTTCCTTCCTAATCCAAACCGTGACAGGAAACCTGAGCTGCTGCTGCGGCGCAACTCAGCAGTGCTGCTGGAATCTGGACCATTGCTGCTGCTGCCATCATTGCAGCTGCCTGGCGCACTACTGATGACTGTGCTACTGGGCAAGCTACTGCTGATTACAAGTTGCCCTGGCACCATGGGGTAGCTGCCGAGTGTGCTGTAGCCACTGCCGCTACTTGCGCTGCTGCTGAAGCTGAGTGGTGTGGACGGTAGGTTTCTAGGACTTGCAGGCTGGGAGGATGTGGTTTTGCACTTGCCTGCGGCCACTGCTCTTGGACTCGCAGTGCCACCGAACAGCAATGACACTACAGTAGCAGCAGCGCCAGCTCCAGCTGTAGGCGTGTCAGGAGGCCCGTCAACTACTGCTGCATTCTGCTGTCTGAAGAGGTGTGCATTAGACCTCACAGTCAGCATTCCTGCAGCTGCTGCAGACTGGTAAGCAACCTGCAGTTGCACTGCTATCTGAGCAGCAGCGGGGCTGCTACATACATGAGCCAAAGCTTTCAGGGCGCATGTGGTTTGCTCTACTGAGGGCAGTGACTCATCCAGAAGCTGCAGCAGATGAGGGTGTAAGTTGCTAGTGCCTTTCACACCTATTTCTGCTGCTCCTTGTACTGGACCTGTCCCATTGCTGCTTATCTGCAAGTCGAGTGAAGTGCCTGGCATATGAGATGCTGTGCTTGCTGGAACGGCTTTTGTCACCATTGCTGCTTCCTGGTGTTGCTGCTGTTGTTGGATGAGGTGGCTAAGTGTAACAGCCAGCAGCTGCCGTCCACCTGCACAACAGTTTCAATCACATCAACAACACAGCACATGTATGAACTGCTGGGAGACGTGTTCATGCAGTGTGCACAGTACTGTCCTCAGCTCAGGTGCAACCAAACTATTTCTGCAAATTCAAAATGCACATGATGCTGTCACCGATTAAGCAGGTATGCAGGACACAGAACTTGGTACAGGCTACCCTCCAAACACAAGCCACCAGCAGGTGAACTCACAACACGCCTTCAAGCATTCCAAAACACGCAGCAGCAGTCATCTCACCTGGTAGGAAGGACCACAGCATTTGGACCCAGCCCTGTTGTATCATCACTTGCAGGAGGCCCTCATGTCTGTGTGCAGCCAATTCAGCCATGACCTGCAGCACCTGCTGTTGAAGGCTAGGTTGCTGATGGTGGGATGACAGAAGCAGCTGCAGCAGCAGCCACGAGATCTGCCGCAATGCTGGGCTCAGATCACAGCCTATTGTGGCTTGCTGCTGTACAGAGCTAGCATCAGGAGAGGGGATATCTGATAACAGCTGGCGCATGTCCCCAAATGCTGCTGCAGCTGCAGCAGGATGCTTCCATATCAGGGCAGGGTTATCCAGCATCGCCTGAGCCGTACTTGCAGAAGGAAGGAGGGTAAATGCTGACTGTTCGCTGCATTTGCTCAGGCTGACAGACAGCTGGGACACTGATTGACCAGTTGGCACAGGCTTTGGCTGGCCAATCACAGCATTACCCTGTCTTACTGCAGCAGGGCAAGTACCATCCTTTGCTGCTTCTGCTGCTGACAATGATGCTGCCATCAATACCTCCCGTGTTGTCGCCAGTTCTAGCACCAACCCCACTGCCAACTGTACTTCTGTCACGCTCACAGGGCTCCCTGATGCTGTGCTAGGTCGCTGTGGTAAAGCCAGCTGCAGTGTGCTTTGCAGCTGCTGCAGCAAGCCTAGGGCTAGCAGCTGTTTCTGAAGCTGCTGGGATTTGCCTGCGGCCCTGCTGTGACTCAAGAGGCGACCCAGAACCTATGGGAACAGCAGAAACAGCGTTCAGCAATAGCAGTAACTCCAGTGATGCATGCAGCCAGCAAACCACACATCACCACAACAGGCAACTGCAGCACAAGGCGCAGAGGGTACACAGCTGACTGGTCAATGGCAGGGAACCATCTATGAAGGGTCTAAGAGAGGGGGGGTGGGGGTGCCCGAGGCCGAGACGTGCGACTCACATTGACACTTGGTGGGTCTCTT
>LWCB01012148.1:0-27324 GCA_001630525.1 Coelastrella sp. M60
CTATGGCATATGGTAGCAATTATTATTATTACATCACATACATACAGTCCACATCACATACTATGTAGTACATACAGTATATAGGCACCTATGGGCAGGGAAACCCTATTAAACTCTGCTGATGCTAAATACCACACCAACTTGGCATCAATCTATCGACGATGATTGAGGCGATCACAGCCTGCTTTTGAAGCTCAAATGGGTGCACCTGAGTCACTCCATGGCATGAGTCCCCACCATTGCCATGATGCAGCAGTATAACCACCTAGAACTACCTCATAGCTGCCTGTAGCTCTCCCTAATGCACATGAGCAGAAAGCTTATCACCTGTAGCCACGAATTGCATCTAAAGCACCTCATTGTCATGATTCTTGTCCACCAACCGCTCAACCTCCTTGGCTGCAACCTCTCTGAGCTCTGATGCACTCACATCCATCAATGGGCTGCTGCTGCTTCTGCTGTGTGCAGCGGTATCGTCACAGGCTGTATCCATACTGTCAATGTCTGCAGCAGCAGCCGC
This sequence comes from Coelastrella sp. M60, assembly GCA_001630525.1. Lineage (NCBI taxonomy): Eukaryota > Viridiplantae > Chlorophyta > Chlorophyceae > Sphaeropleales > Scenedesmaceae > Coelastrella > Coelastrella sp. M60. The sequence continues at coordinate 521 of LWCB01012148.1, forward strand.
TGCAGCATCGCCCTCGGCAATGTGCTGTACAAGCTCCTCAACATCATTCACCAGCTCATCAACTAGCAGGTCTTTCAGTTGCTGCCCAAAATCCTCATCGCTATCATTCCCAAATTCATTCTCAAGCATATCTTCATGCTCTGCTTGCATCACGCTAATACCACTTGATGGTGAAGACGCCCTGAAAAGTACAGAATCAGTACTCATCTGCTGCACTGTAGCAATATCAGAGCCACCCTCCTCGACTGCTATGACATCTATAACTGGAGACAGTGACCGCTGATCTTCCTCTGCATATGCACTGTCATCATCATCCATGTAGTCATCATATGCACGGTCACCTTCCTGATCCCAGCCTGCAGCTGTTGCTGCTGCCGCTGCTACTGCCGCACTGCGTGCCGCTGCTTGACCCACAACACTGCCATCATCAGCATACGGCCCTGGCCGCAGTATTGGTACTGCCATGCTGTAGGTGGTGCCACCCTCCCGTGTCATGGTGAAGCGCAAGTGAGCATCCTGCACACATGAGACAACAGCAAAAACACTTCAACTTTCAGTGCCTGCTTATCAAGCTGTCCATTGCAATTAGGCATGAAAGCCATGGCTGTATATGACGCATTACCAAAGCGTCAGCAGCTGTTGGTGCACGTCACTGGTCAGGCAGTACATGAACCCTGAATAGTTGTCAAGTAGAGGTGAGAAAGGTCATCACTTCAGTGCATTACATGTCATGATCTGAGTTGACTTGCGACACAGAGGAGCCAGCGCCATGATGTGCCACTTGCAGACTGGTATGTACTGCAATCGCTGCGGCAGAAAGCACATGTGGGAAGCTACCGCACCTGCAATTCCTCCAGATCCATACAATCTGCAAGGGCAGCCAATGTGTTCTTTTTCATCTCAACAAGACTGCTGGGGCTCAAGCCGCACCTGAACAGTCAATAAGGCACCGTATCAATTTCAGGTGTCTGTCTATATATGGAATGTCGGCTCTCTACTGCTGATGTGGCATGCAGACGCAAAGAGGTGATGCAGAAGTGTCACCCCTGATGTGCCCATGACAATGCAAATACAGCCTATAGGGCACTGCCCAAAGCAACGCATCACCCAGATGCCCTCCTGTGAGACATAGTAGCGTCATCCACCAACTGGACATGAAGCTTGCAGATCGTTCACCTGTCAGCAACCAAGATCATCTGCAGACGTTGCTTGCCAAGGTCCTTGGGAGATAGCTTAGGAGTGGTGCTGGTAGTTGCATGCGCTTCCTGCGGAGGGAAAAACAGGTTCCTGCACGCCATGACGTAAGAACCAGTTTTTTGACGACAGTCAGCACATTGAGCTGCTGGACACATGGGTGGCATGTGCCGCACACCTGCAGAGCAGGGAAGGCACACTGCAGCCCAGAAGGTGCCATTCATGGCAGCGTAAACATACATAATCTCATACTGCTTCATACATGCAACAAGCATGCGCTGCGTGGAGCTTTATCCAAGTGTTGAAGTGCTCATGCTCACCATGCCAATTTGCATTTCAGCATGAACTTGCCAACAGGGTCCTCTGCTGCCGGGTCTTGACGCAGAAGAGCTGCTGAGGCGTTCTTTTTGGGAACCAACATCACTTGAGCCTGCATATTGCTTGCAGGTGGAACGTTCACGTCCTCTTCGCTATTCGTAAGTTGCTGTTGTGGTAGCACACCATCTTGTACATCGACAGCCCTGCACCTGATTGGCTGCTTGTGTCCGGTGCTGTTAGCCCTGGGCCAAGCAGATCTATGTTTCATGACCAGCATGTTCTTTTCCATGACACGCATGCCTCTGTTGGATGGAGTTCGCAAAGCTACCTGGTGCCAACAGAAACCAGCAGATAACGGGACACACGGTCAACCACAAGGGCTCGAGTGCTTGCTTAAGGAACGAGTAGAAAATATTTTATCAGATGTTTTCACACCTCCATATCGCTCTGGCACACAACAAACAACGCAACAACCGCTCCTTGCTTGCGCCCGCTGTCCTCACGGCGCCATTGTTCACATAAAGGCGAACGAGAACATACGACGATGAGCTCCTACACGTGTTGCGGTCATGCAGCTGTAAGTTGGTGTGGCAGTCGAGAATGTTGGTTGGGCTATGTGCAGATATCACCGTAATGAGTGCCTTGGAAACAACAACAACTCTATTCACGGGCCACGCGCACGTCATTGATCACTGTGATGAAGTGGGTGTGGCTGTCCTGCTTTTGAATGTTCGTCAACTGTCACTCAATGACTGTTCCCCACGACATGAAAGCAAGCAAGTTATTTGGCAATGCCTGCTGCTTTTCTGATTGACCAAAATACTGCACGAGATTTTTTGCGGCACTGCTATTCCTCCACAATCCAGCCCCATGCTCCTGTGTGCCGTACTGGAAAGACAGGAGTGCAGTACGCACACAGACAGCAGTTGTTCTGGATTGTAGACCTGCAGGACTCGCAACCCCCAAATGGAACATCCGACGGAGCAACCCGATATTTACAGGACAACCCATTTACAACAGCCATGGTCGAAACCAATGAAGAACTGTGCTACATGACATCTTACCCAGGTGCAGCAGTGCTGCAGGAGTGCCTGATCTGTACTGCTTGGCGTATGCAAACAGCTCATTGCAATGCAGCAGAAACCCCCTTATTGTGTTGCGCATACCATGATATGCTATGTACACCCATCATCAACCAATAACTCATGCCAGACCCGATCAGCTCTCCTACATCAGACAGTGAGATATAGCAGCTTGGCAAGCAAGAGGCTTGCAATTGCTGATAGCACTTCAGCCACAGGTCAGGCTGCAGGCAAGGTTCCTGAGCAGCACTGATGCAAGCATCCCACCCTCTTTGCAGGCGGCATTTGCATCTACTTGGCAGAAGGCTGAATCATTACGAAACTGCATAGAGCAATTTGTGTTGCATGCTCAAGTGTATTACTGCACAGAGCAGCATGTGCTACAAACAGCATAAGTGAGGACAAGAGAGCAGTAGTGCCCATAGCACCAGCACTTACAGCATAAAAAACACTGGCAGCACAAGCTGGACAGGCAAGTCCACACCTTCTGCAGAGTACAAAGACCAGCCTGCCTCAAGTTATGCAGTTCCATTGGGAACGTTGAGATGATATGTACATTCCCAGCTGGCTCCAGACGTACAAGACACAGCACACATGCGCCCACCAACCAAACTGTTTACTACATTAACACTACTCGGTGCATAACTGGAAAATCGCCTCTGCTGGCATACATAAGGCATGAACAATGTATGCAAGCTGGCAAAAACTAGTTGAGGTGTACTCTTTGCAGCTGAACTGAAAGGCTCACTACTTCATCTGCGTGACTTGATCAACTACATCATAAAGCACAACCCATGCCATATTGAACGGTAGCATTGTATGTCAACACACATGCTTGGCAGCAGCAAGCACAGAGTGGCCTTGCTATGCTCGCCAAGCATGATGACAATCTCGTCTAGCAGAACTGATCAGGCATCACCCCAATGAACTCCAAGACTCTTGAACCACATTCTCTACACATCCACGTTTCTCACACATTTCAAATCTCAGGCATCTCAAATGAAAGGTTTCAAGCAATGCAGGTGTGATGAGGCAATTGCTGCTACCACGAACCACAGCATCTCCAGTGTAACAAAGAAGTCACTGGAGCTCTTACTAGAGCCATGCCGCCTAGTCAGTGGACATCAGGCTACTGGCCTTAGCACGACGGTATGATTCACCAGATGGCTACCCTATCGAGCCAGGGTGTACTGCCACAATGATGATACTAAGGCTGACATGCACCAGAACCCACTGTCACAATCCCTTACAGACTATGATGAACAGTCCATAACAACATGATAACGACACAACATGGAGATAACACTACAACAGGCTTCTGCCCTGGAGTTGCTACGACACTGGCTGCAAATGGCAATATCGTACCGCACCAGTAGCACAAAGCAGTGGCCACAACAGAATGAGTTGGACCGCACCAGCACCAATCAAGAATCTCTCAACACCTAAACAACACCTACAAGCGACACAACAACCACATAACATAACAGAACCACATCACATCTCATGCATACACCAGGTACTTTGCCAGTATACAAGGTGCATTGTGACCTATATTCAATAAATGTGTCTCACCCAACACAGCTCCCAGACTCAAGGCCACGCCTCAACCTGTGTGCCGCATGTCACAGGTCGGCGGCATATTTCAATCACTGCAATGCTGCACATGTCTCATCCTGTTTGTACTGCTGCCAGAGGACTACCTGAGCCAACTTTGATCCCAGCACATACAACCAACAGATGGTGCTGGAACATAACTGCAATCCAGCACAACTTCAAGCCAGTGTCGAGTAAAAGGCTTTGCTTCTCTGGTCACAACAACATCCAACGTGCATGCAACATTAAGCCACCAAGTCAATCATAACTGCTGAAGCATCGGGTGTGAGCAACAACCTTCAGATGCCACAAGTTCACCAAGCCACTGCAGCGGCAGGCATGAGCGCACTTACATACAGCGCATGTCGATATGCCAGGTAGAGATGGTGATGCACAGCAGGTGCAATGATACTTAGACGATGAGGAGCATGCAGTGGATAGTTCACAGAAGTCATCTCAATACGAACTGACCATAACTTTGAGCAACATCTTGTGCATGTCTGTGCAAACTGCATTGTTCTGTACATGCAGCTGTGGCTGGCCATATACCCTACTGATTTGGCACACCGCAGCAGAACCCTCCCCAAAATAGTTTGCCAAACCCCACTGCAGAGACGCAATTAAGTCTAGTAGTTACCAAAATCGCCTGCACTATCAACACTTGGCTTGGGAGCACCATTGCCAGCAGCAACAGCCTGTTGCTGAGTTGGTCTTGGCACATACGGTGGGGTTTGGTGCCGCAGCAGAGCCCAGTTGACACCCTCAAACCACGGGTGCTTTTTAATATCTTCTGCTCCTGCCCGTGTGCCCAGACGCTTGGCTGGGTCCTTTGCAAGCAGCTGTGTGATAAGGTCCTGGGCTTCGGGGCTGATGACCGGCTTAGCAGGGAACGCCAGGGGCTGCCGCAACACATTCTCAAAGGTCTCCTCACGTCGCTGACCTCTGCAACAACATCAGAAAGAGCAGCACCACCCATTATTACCATCAGTACCCCAAAGTGCAGTTCAGGCCAGACACCCAGATACACTGCAATCCACCACCCAGATACACTGCAGTCGAGACTGTCTCTGAAAACGCCTATAGAGGTCGGGTCATCATCAAGCAGTGACCACGTACCTGAATGGTGTTGTGCCATACATCAGCTCATATAGCAGAATGCCAAAACTCCACCAGTCCACAGGTGCTGCATGGCCTGCTGCATTGATGACCTCAGGAGCCAGGTACTCCTCAGTGCCAACAAAGCTGTTGGCACGAGCAACTGGCTCAGCCAGCAACAGCAGCTCATCACCATTGGGCGCCTGATCTGGTTGTGGGGGCACAACCTGCAGCAGCAGACGACAGTGCCAGTCATGAAGTGTGCAAAGTCAAACAGGTGCGGCAAACAGGTGTGGCCCTCTAGATGTCCTCCCATGGCACACAGGGTCGGCTCGCTTGCAGGGAAAAAAAGGATTAACGCAGCAACTAAGCCCGGGGTTCTGCTCACCTCAGCTTTTGTGCAACTGCGACCAGCACGCTTGTTACCATACTCAGAATGGGTCGCCTGCATGCGAGGAGTCGTACTTCCACGAGCATAGCTGAGATCAAAATCCGTCAGCAGCACATGACCGGTGTGATGCAGCAAGATGTTCTCTGGCTTGAGGTCACGGTAGATGTAACCCAGCAGGTGCAAATACTGCAGCGCCACCAGCACCTCAGCTGCATAGAACCTGCAATCAAGCAAACCATGGAGAAGCACTCTTGACTGCCAAGAGCCTTTGCAAACACATGTGCAGCAATTGTGCCTTTGTCATGACAGCCAGCAGTAGCACACACGAGGGGGCTCAAGCATAGTACCACACACTCACTTGACATGAGACTCCTTGAGTCGCTTGCGTGGTTGGGCATTCAGCAGTCCGTACAGCTCGCCTCCCTCACAGAACTCCATGACAAAGTGCAGATGGCTGTCGGTCTGAATAGTGCAGTAGCATGTAGCCAGGAAGGGGTGATCAACAATGGTAAGGATCCCTGCTTCTGTCAATACACGCTGCACTTTGTTGCGCTCCTGCATCTCCCATTTGTCTAGTGTCTTCATGGCAAACTTCAGGTCAGTACCCTGCAGGATGCGAGCATCACACACATTACCAGAGATGCAGCAAGCTGGTGGCAGTACAGCCTTCACCACCTACTGCAAAGTTGCTTGCATAGACCAGCGCCGCCAGAATGCTGAGCAAGAGATACAACAATGATGCTGGCTGCATGTGAACACAGCCAGCTGCAGGCAAGCTGCCAGTGCTTGCTCAGCTGCATAGGAAGCAGGGTAAAGCTCGTGTGGTGCAGCACCTCACCTGCAGCTGCACCAGGTCCACAAGCCCCACATCGCCAGCCCCTAGCTGCTTCACCCGTCTGAAGTGGTTTAGACGCAGCTGACCTTCATGCTGCTGCAGTTGAAGCAGTGTCTGATAAGCCATGTCGGCTGCTTTGTGTGGCTTCATCCGCAACACATTGCCGCCAATCTGTGCCCAGGGACTTGCACCCCAACCCATGTTCTGCAGAGCTGAGCTGATCAGTGAAGCTGCTTGATTGCCCTGTTTGACTTTCACAGCCTCATCACTTGGGGTCTTGTCCCACGTGGGAACTTTCCCGTCTGCTGCGTTGCCCTGTGCTGTGACATCCACCTGTATGCATAGAAAGATTAACGTAGGTGTTGTGCTTGAAGCTCAGATCCTGGATTCCAGCATTTTACCATATGCAGCACATGGATATGTATCAGCAGCTGCTTGACCAAAAAGCCAAGTAACCAACGCATTGACGCTCACAGCACAATATCGCCTGCGTAGCTGTACTACCAACTATGCAGACCTCAAGTCTGTGCTGATAGTCCTGCCTGCATCCGTGCCGTACCTGCACTCCCACCAAGAACCTGATAGTGCCGTCACTGTCTTTCATTGGCGCCAGTGTGAACATGTTCCAGAAGGGTGTACCACTGCGCTTGTAATTCAGAATGCGAACAGTGATCTCATCGCCTGTCTTGATAGCATCCCGGATATCCTGAATTGTGTTGGGGTCTGTGTTTGGACCCTGCAGGCATTGTCAACGCCCTAGACTTCAACAACAGCCATGCATGCAAAGCATGTATGCCAGCTCAAGCAAGATACGCCTGAAACTACAGCATCACTAGAGCATGATGAGTGGCTTGACCAGATCAGATCGATTAGCTGCTGCTGTACAGTTGCAAGTATAGCTCACCTGCAAGAACCTGCAGTTCCTGCCCAGCACCTCCTCTCTGGGGTACTCTGTGAGCTCCAGAAACGCATCTGATGCAAACACAATTGGACAATCTGGCAAGCTGGGATCGCAGATTACAAAGTTCTGCTGGATGCGCTCGACTGTTGTAGCCAGATCCATGGCAACACGAGGAAAGGCCTTTGGTCCAACTTTTCCAGCACCAGTGGGAATGACTGCACTTGGCTGTATGTGTGTGCCTGTTTCTGCCACCTGCAGGAAGCCATGACGAGGTCATCAAACACAGTGTGGATGTCAATTGCAGCTGTGCCATGTCATCTGATCCACACTGTGTTACGAACACAGCAATCGAAGGGTCTGGTGTAGTCCGCATGTTGCTGCAATTCACATCCTCCGGTGTGGTTGCATATCACTGCAGTAGTGTGCAGCTGTTGCTCAGGGGCACTAGCATTATACAGCAGCACAAGCGAACAGCAAGGTCTTGATGCACTGCTGATGTTCTTCAGCTGAGGTTGTTCAAATGTACCTGCACTGTGTCTGTGATCTCTGTCACCATCTCAACAGCCACAGTGTCACGCAACCGAGAATCATAGTTGATAAGACTCTTGCCCTTGTCTACATGACCCTCGGTTTTGCTGGTAACATCAACCTGCATACAACAGATGCCCTTGAGTTATGAGAAGCACAAGCAGCTCCAAGTAAACTGCACGCTGGGAGAAGGAGAGCGGAGGAGATCGAAATTCATATGGACAAGAGGTACATGACTCTGTTGTATCTCCTGCAACAGATTGTGTGGCTGGAATACATGACCCAAAGTTTGCTGACACTGCAAAGCTGACCTTGGCTCACTGGCCACAGACTGCCAAGCTGCGCTGCTTGCAATCCAACTTCCTATCACTGTGACGGCATACCTGTACACCCACAAACTTGGACACCTTCCCATCGGGTGTCTTGATGGGTGTCATAGTCAGCAGATTCCAGAAGGGTGTGCCATCCTTACGATAATTCAACAGCCTGACACTGATTGGCTCGCCTGCTCTGATTGCCTGGCGCAGCTTTGCAACCTCTTTGGGATCTGTTCCCTCCCCTTGCAGAAAGCGGCTACAAGAACAAACCAGGTGATGACAAAGAACAGTACAATTCGGTATCACAACAGGCAAGGGCAGCGATCCACTCCTGCTGGAATGATATACAATGCAACACTTGCTGTAAACCCCACTTTGGGCAACATGATATAACTTAGAACCTGCTCCATGTTCTCTGAGCATCCTGATTGGCTGACGGCACGGAAGTCGTCAACAGCTGTCACAGTGGTTGGCAGGTCACCCGTTCCAGGGCTGGTTACCAGAGCATGATGTTCCTGGGACACACGCACTGCCTGATGCATGTCACTGCAACAAAAGTTGGCTGATTTGATAAGATGCGCACCAGTTATGCCCCAGCACTTCATCAGGACCATACCCAGTCATCTGGTAGAATCTGCACAAACAGCAGAGTTGTCAGCTATATACAGTTGCAAGCCTGCTGCACTCCCACATTCTTTTGCAAACAGCTGGCAAGCTTACGATTCACTGGCATACACCAGAGGACAATCAGGCAATGTAGCATCCGCAACCACGAAAGTGTGCCGCAGCTTGGACAGCACTTGTGTTAGCTGCTGCGCAGCAGCAGGTACCTGCAAGCAGTATAGCATGTAACCTATCAGATCTGCAGATGGACAGTGGACCGAGGCTGCCATAGTGAATACGCATGACCCAGCTGGGTCATCTTTCGACAGGTGGGATAGTGCCTAGGCTTACGTGGGGTGTAGCCATCACAGTTTCGTAGGGTCTTGTTTAGCGATCCCTTCCCACGCTACGTCGCCCCTTGAAAGGGGCGAAGACAGCGAAAGCTCCTATTCCTCGTGGCCCCGAGATGAAGTTGCTCCGCCTCAAAAAGCTGTAACTTATCTTTGCAGCAACTTTCTGAAGTATTTTAGATCTAAAAACGACTGCCAAGCAAACCAAGACAACCTTGCAATATGTCGAGGGTAAAATTCGGCATGTGCAGTCAGAATGCAGCGCAGGTCTTTCTGCTTGTGGCTGTAAGTTTTCAGAAAATTACGCGTTCACAGCGAGGAGGACCAAGCCGCAGTACACCAGGCAATAACCGAGATCCGTACACCAGCTTGGGTTTAGAGGCGTAGCCTTGGCCCAAGGGAACATTCATTGAGGTTTTTTTTCAAGGCAAGTAGATCGCATTGCACAAGGATTTGCTCGGCTCAGTTGCTGAAGCTGCCGCTGCTGTAATGCAATGCAATGATAAAGTTCACTCAAGTCGGTGCTGCCATCGGGACAAATACAAAGCACTTGGCTCAGTTGCTGCAGCCGCAGCTGCAGCTACTGAATGCAACGATGAAGTTCAGAAGTTCACTCAGGTCGGTGCTGCAATGGGGACAGACACAAAGTACTTGGCTCGGTTGCTGCAGCTACAGCGCTGCAGCTACCTGCCGCTGCTGAATGCAATGACGAAGTTCACTCAAGTCGGTGCTGCAATAGGGATAGACACAAAGTATTTGGCTCAGTTGGTGCAGCTGCCGCTGCTGTATGCAAAGATGAAGTTCACTCAGGTCGGTGCTGCAATAGGAACAGACACAAAGTACTTGGCTCAGTTGTCGCAGGGACTACATCTCTCTTGACAGTGATTTTGTGACGACATGAGATAGGGACAACAGATTAATGGCAGCAGTTGAATTATCAACAGGATTGCATCAATTCGCATATGTGTGGTCTCCTGGTCTCGTCACTTTGCCACACTTGACACTTACAGCAAGGTCGATATGGCGACTTGCGTTCGCCATCTCGTTCACTGCCACTCCAGTGAGGAGGTCATGTGCAGCTGTACATGCCTGGTGCGTGCATACCATCCATGCACATGGCGGCAGCAGCCCTATTGGGTGTACATCTACGAAATCAGGAAAATCACAAAGTAGCTGCCGGTACCTGACAGACATAAATATGATACAGGCTGAGGCTTACGAATTTGGATTCCTGTGCAGCTTGCGCCATGCTTGACTCTCAGCTCAGTGACATGCTCGACTCTTCGGAGGCTGTGCATCATTCAGCAAACAAGGACTGACCACCTATCACTTCCTGATGTCTGGAAAGCCAGCAGCACCTCAGGTGCGGCTTGCCTTCCAGATATCAGGAAGTGATAGGCGGTCAGTCCCTGACTGCTGAATGTATGCTCAGTGGTACTGAGTATACTCGTCTATATGGCTGAGTCTTTCATAGCCTATCACAGTGTGACTTGGGCTCAGCCCAGGTGTCACAGGCTGCATCTGGCGGACAGTGTGCATGAAGACTTCCTGAATGGTTGTGGCTCTGCAGCCAGCTGGTAGCCCTGCAACAGCAGCACTAGCAGGTTGAACTCTTCCTTGGCATTGAGTCGGAAGGCTAAGTAATGTACCCGATTGAGCCATTGTCACTACGTAACAATATTGCGACTATGTCTTCAACAACTGGGGATCTGGAGGTGCTACTTAGCCTTACGGCCCCAGCATCTGCTTTTTGGAAAGGTGTTGATGTTGCAGGTGCCTTCATCCCATGAGGATCCATCAGGCTGGATGAATGATGGCGGTCTGGACACGTCAATTTGCAACTGTGGTTCTGAATCCCAAAAGCTTGCCAAGCTCTTTAGGAATACGTGTACAGAGGCGTCCACCTTTTGTGTCGTCACGAGTCGCGTGAAATAGTGAGACGTACGGCTAGCTTACCACGCCGACCTTCACGCAGCAGCAGCAGCCCGTCACCTGACTCAACTGCCGATGCCCCTTGCTGCGAACGTGGCAACACTGTCTGTCTTCCACCTTCCTTGTGCGTGGACTTCCTTGTAGACAACTTGTGGTAAAACTGCGAGTATTGCTCTGACATGTTGAGAACGCTTACCCAGAGATGAATATGGCCTATGCATAACCAGATTCACCAGAGTCCATGGCCGGAGTCCTAAGGAGGGGTCTGTCTCAAAGAGAGAAGCCAGGAGACCAGCTTCATCTCTTTAATTTTGACCACCTTGTGGCATCTCTCAAGGTGCGCAACAGCGTCCAACTGCCCCGTTGACGAGCTGGAATAGCCCACCTGCAGCCTCTGTTGAAGATCTCATTGATATCTACCAACCGCTTACTTTCGCCACCAATATCTACCTCATACTGTCAGTGGTAACTAGTTCCTTGAATACACGACATCTACAGGTTTTGTATACCAAAGTATGTTTGGCGCTTGATTCCCAGAGAGGTTACTGCGTTCAACAGCACAGCAGTATTAGCAGACAACAGCGACAGCAGTTGCAGACGGCTCCAGTGCTTTTTGCCTCTCAGCATGCTGAGCACACCCCAAGCAACACTCAGCACAGCTCAACGAACCAGCCACATAAATTCCATGGCGTCATTGCAACCTGCCATGGCCCTGATGGTGGTGGCCATGCAGGGGCAATAGCTGCCATCAGCCAGCAGCTGTCACAGTATCTAGAGCAACAGGGCAGCCTGCTGCAGCAGACAAGTGCCGTACACAAGCAGGTTCAGCAACCCAGACTGGAGCTGCAAAAGCATGTACAGCAACCAGTCTTACCGACAGAGCAATTGCTGTCTGTGCTGAAATCAGTATCACAGCTTGAGAAGGTGCCCTCCGAGCTCTTGCACACACTTGCAGACGCAACTGTGCACATGATACCGCAGATGGCCCCTTCACAGCTAGCTGAGTCGCTTGAAGCCATTGGTGCACTCCCTAGCAGCCTGCAATATGGTAGGCATGCACTCCATCGTGCGCTAACAAGTTATCTTAGGCAACATCAACATCAATTTGATGCAGCAGGCACAATAGCAGTGGCAGAGGCTCTGGTCAAATGCGAACATCATGGCAGCTTCACTGTCCTTTCAATGTTGGCTATGGATCACATATATAACATGACAGCTCAGCAGGTGGTGCTGCTGTTAACAGCTTTTGGTCATGCGCAGCATCACAACGACGCAGTGATGGGGGCAGCTTGCAAGTTGGTGATAGACTTTCTGGCTCAGCAGGCTTATAGGTTGTATCCATCATCATTTGGCAACATTACAGCTGCTGGTGCTGCACAAGCACAGCAGTGCGTACCAGCGTCATTGCAGCCAAAGCCGCTTGATAGAGGCAGGGGCGTAACTGCAGACCAGCTAAAACAGGTGCTTAGGGTGTGCAGGTCATTGCGTCACCATGATGCTCAGCTGCTAGAAGCAGCAGCCACAGCAGCAGTGCGTTCAGTCAAACATCTAGAAATGCAGCAGATAGTGCACATTGTCATTACTTGTGCAGAAATGAATCACTACAGCACCAGTCTATTTGAAGAAGCATGCAGATTAGCACAGCAGGTAATTGCAAACCAGCAGCATGGGCGCATTGCGGAATCATCCAGCGTTAGCAGCAGCCCACCCCAAATTGGCAAGAAGGTAGCCTTGCATGGTAGTGTCAATAGCATCAACAGCTTGTTGACTGGTCTTGCTTGGTCATGTGCACTTATGAACCACCTAGACGTTCCCTTCTGGCAGCAGCTGGCAGCTTACAGCAGTGGCATGGACGTGCAACAGCTTAGTGAGGGAGAACTGCTTCGCTGGTTTCAGGTGCGCCTGGCTACACAACATGCTTCCTTGTCCGCACACCAATAATCACACCAACAATGTCAATGTCCTGCACAATATGACCATTAGGTAGTACACCAACCTCAGCAGCTGCATATGCAGCATGGTTGAGTACAACTCAAGACTGTCGCCAACGACTATCATCGTGCTGTCTGTCGATGTTGTTTAGGTCCAGTCGTGTTTGACAGATGCAGCCATCTCCAACCCAGAGTTACGCTCGCTGAGTCTGAGCAATCATCTGTTGTTAGCTGCTCAAGGAGCCTGGTTGAAGAGGCTGCAAGGCCAGTCCCTTACTGCATTTCACAAAGATGTGCATGAAGCCCTGAAGCAAGCAGGAGCAAAGTGCAGGCTCAATGTGGCATTAGGTGGGTGGCGGTGGACAGCAGTGCAACATCTCAGTTGCTGCTGCATGTGAAGGGCTCTTCAGTTGTTGGGTTGCAGCAACCCGGGCATTGTGTAGCTGCATAGTTGGAGCTCCATGTGCTTGCTGCCAAGATGTTGAACATCATGTACACTGAATCAAGCCAGAGGGCTGGGCAGCGGGGACTGGTGGCAGCAGAAGGTACTTAGGGGACCTTACCTACTGTATGACCAGTGCCCATGCGCTGACATGAATAGCCAAATTTATTGTCACCTGCTGTTATGCATGTACTTGATGCTGGTACAGATGGCCCCTTGGTTGTTGATCTGGCCCTGCAAAAGCCGCCTTTCCGGCATAGAGTGGCTGTGCAGCTCGAAACGCCAGACATGTTTGCAGCGAACCCACCTCACACAGCTTTGGGGCCAACAGCAGCACGTTGGAGAGCCTTGCAAGCCCGTGGTTGGCAGGTACGTTATATCACCTAAAAAGGACAGCCTTGAGAGAGTTGGTCGCTCCAACGCTGCAGGCAGGTTGTGCAGCACAAGACAACAACGCTCTGGTGAAGCAAGTGCTGTGTTGCGCAAGGATACGGCTTAATGCGGCATTAGGAGACCGCTCGCACTCAATGATTGACTGACAGGGGTTGCTGTTTCCTGCAGGTGGTCAGCTTGCGTTATTCGGACTGGTCACGTTTGAAAACTGTTGAAGAGAAAGTACTTTACATGTACAACATCAAGGAAGCAGTGGCCGTCAGGGCGCCTGGATTGGCACCAGATGTGGTGCAAGCAGGGGCCATAGCACAACAAAGCAGGCACAGTGGGCAGCAGGCGCTCAAGAAGAAGCTTTGGAAGCTGCTGGGGAACTGAGGTCCATGACTACATTGCTGCTGTGCAGAGGTTGCAAGCTGCACTGGTTGCTGGGACAGTTTCTACATCATCGTAAGTGTCTGTTGGCATATATGAAGCATGCATTATCACAGTGTCTGTTGCACCAGATGCAACATGTAGTTGCCAACATGCGTAGCCTGAACGTGGCTTGCAGTGCTTGCAGTACACGCTGCCACCCAAGCTAAGGTGATCGATGGCGGCGCATATGTTTCCTTGTCCTGTTTTAAGATATTGGTGACCTAGCTTGTGCCATATCCAAGCCCCCGCTGCGCATTACAGTTGCGGTGCACATGTCGCAGCGGATGGCAGATTGCAGTATCAAACTACGGATTGGTCGATCACGGGGCCCTTGATGTCCGCTGTTCATGTTGCTGGCATTGGACTTGTCGTATTTTTACGTGGGAGCTACCTAGTGTCAGAAAGGTGTGACTTACCCTGCTGGTTGGTCAAGAAGCTTGACCGTGCTACGTATGTCCCGTTGATCGCATTGCTGAGCTGTGATAATCACTATCGTGTAGCATTGAGTCACAAGTGTGCATCCTTGTGGATAATCAACGATCATACTCAGTGAAGTGCACGCTATAATAGCAGTGCTTGAGTGCCTCAAGCGTGCTACCTAGCCTCTGGCATATAGGTGGACCACTGTAAGCGAGCAGTGTATAGAAATGGGTTTCACACCAGATATATCGCAGAAGGTTCGCGAGAAAATGGTGTGTACGCTGACTGAGGGACAAGCATGACACATGCTGCAGGACAAGCTGTTTTCCGCCACACTCTCAGTCAACTTACTGACAATACAACTGCTGGCTTACCAGGTTCGATTTGAACTGAATGTTGATCTTCTGTACTGCTGCATAATGCTTTGCAGCAAGCACTTGGCTTGGGGTCTTCCAGTGGAGGATCATCAGCAGCTAGTGCAGCTCTGTCAGCAGGAGTTCCAGTAACAAATGCCGCCGCTGACTTCAGCACCTCCTGGGGCATGGGCAAAAAGCGAAATGCAGTAGCAGCTGATAACCATGATGCCGATACAATCACAAGCTATGCCAAGTCAGAATCAGTCAAGCAGCTGATCCGTAAGTGCTGGCATGTTGTTTGTGAGCTTGGGTACTGTCATAAGTCTGATGCACAAGTGGCATGCCAAGGAAGCTGATGATTGTAGCTTCGGAGGGTAATTCACTGTGCAAGTAGTACTGTTACAAGCTTTCAATGTACTTCCAGGGTCCAGTAGCAACGTACTACCTCTCCGTTGCAGCTGTTTTCCTTGCTCAGCATATGCTCTGTGCTTGATTCTGCTGCTGCAGACATTGCCATAAAGGACAACATGCTGTTTTCTGGCCTGCCTCAGACAGGGTTGGCAGCTGTCATTGACAGTATGCAGCCTCAGATGATTGCGGCTGGCAAGGACATCATCAAACAGGTACCCCACAGCATCACAGATCACTGGGCAGCTATCCTCTAGCAGTGCCCAGCTGTTAGCCTAAGGCAATCAGGCAGTTGCACCTCGGCACATTGCAAGATGTTACAGCGTGGGGACAGATAACTCTCTCAAAGAATGCACAAGGCACTGCATGTACAGCAGTGTCAACTCTCGTGTGCAGATATGTACGCATGACAGGTTGTGAATTGCACAGCTCGCAGGTCATATCCTGCGCATGTGAACAATCAAGTAACAATCAAGCAGTCACCAGCATGATAAGTGACACACCAAGTCAGAGCATGCCATCACTCATGTAAGCAGCGGCAATCTCGTGCATACTCCACACTTTCCTGAACAAGCACGACATACGTGGTTTAATCTGCAGGGGGCCACTGATGCTCATGAGTTCTTTGTGCTGGAGGTTGGTACCTGTGATGTGTTTGTTACTCGCCCTGGTGACCTGGTGCCCAAGAAGGTCAAGACATATGGTCCTGGCAGTGCATTTGGGGAGCTGGCCCTGTTGTATTCTGCACCTAGAGCTGCCACAGTGACCAGCACAGCACCCTGTAAGGTCTGGGTGGCCGAGAGGCGGGTGGTGGCCACCATCAGAAGGCACTATGCAGAGAAGGCAGTTGCTGTGAAGCTGGAGTTGCTAGAGAAGGTTCCTATCTTTGGTGTCATGACAGACAAGCATAAGCACTTGGTGGCTGGAGCCCTGGAGCAGGTGAAAAAAAAGCTTGGACCAAACGTATTAGGATAAAACAAGGAGCGCTGCTGATGCACTGACGATTGTTATGGACTTAATCTTGTACATGGCCTGCTCCTGCCTGTTTTGATGCACCTTCGCAAGAACATCTTTTGCCTCATGAATGAGTTTGACATGTCAGCTATATATGCACAATGTGTGATACACCTTGGCTTAGATCAGAGACTTTCAGGGTGCATAATCATGACTTGATGTTCTGCAGAGGTCATATGAGTCTGGTCAGACAGTCTGGGCTGAGCGTAGCGGTGGTGACATGTTCTACATCATCATGGAGGGATCAGCACACCTGAAAGATGGGTCAGGGGCACTGCTGAGCAAGCTAGGCCCAGGAGCACACTTTGGTCAGCAGTCACTCCTTGGACAAGGTTGGTAGAGGAATGCTCAGCTAGCAGATCCTCCCACGGTGTGCGCGATGGTGCTTTGGAGATCTGCAGGATCTGACCAAGAATGTTGTGGACAACAGGGATCTCAGTGACATGGGAAATGCATGTTGTGAAGGATGCTTTGCCTGCCATGTGTGCCCTATTGTTTGCAGGGCAAAGCGGCACCAGCAGCCTCAGTAGCAGCCTGAATGGCGGCTCTGCTGGTGGTCAACTGGTTGTTGCTGATGGGCGGGTGGTGTGCTGTGTGTTGGGTCGAGCCGACTTCGAGCGGCTGCTGGGACCCTATGAGGAGTTGTGGAGATATGAGGCACTCAGAAAGGTATCAACATTGCAGTGCTATGGTCTGATTCTATTGATCACTGGAGAATAGACCCCCTCAGTGCTTAGGCATGAACTATGACCTCAGCTTAGGCAGTTCTGAACATAATACCGACTCTAGTGACGGTCATCAGCAAGTGTTCATTGTGCAACCATAAGAACCCACAGTGATACCTTGCCTGTATTGCTTGTTGCCTGACGTGTCTTGATTTAAGCTAGACCCAGGACCTTGTACTTGTGGTGTTGTTTTAGGTGCCTATCCTGTTTCCTCTCTCTGATCGTCAGCTGTGGCAGCTGGCTCGCGCCCTGAATGTTGAGAGTTTTGCCAAGGGAGAAACAGTGTTCAGGCAGGGTGAAGCTGCTGACAAGTTCTATATCTGTCAGAAGGGTGCCTTCAGCTGCTTCAACAGTGAGTAGCACGGTTCCACCAATAATGGGAGTCAAGAGAATAGAGGGCGGCCTCTACGTCAACACACCCATGAGTTGTCATCATGCATGCTCTGATCCACAGTGGTGAGATACAGCATGCTCCTGCCCATCAGCAAGCGTCCATGCTTGAGTTACAATTTCCTACACTGTTACTGATGTAGATGAGTCCAAAGAGCTGGCTCGAGTGGGCCCTGGGCACTGCTTTGGAGAACTTGCTCTGCTGTCTGGTGATGTGAGAGCTGCAAATGTCATGGCGCTGGACAACTCTGAGGTCAGTTGAGCTGCCCTTCTGAACAGTAAATGATTTGTATCTCTTGTCAGTGTTAGATTATGCAACATCTTTCTGCATATGTGCTTCCATGCGCAGTGCGCAGACCTATCTGCCAACCGTGTTGTCATGGTTTTTACTGCAGGTGCTTTGCCTTGACCGTGACAGTTTCCACTCTCTGTTGGGCAGCTTGGACAGCCTCCGCAGCATGTGGCGCTTTGAGGCTCTGCAGCGTGTTCCTCTGTTTGCTAAGTTGGATCACAAGAGCAAAGCAGCTGTGGCTTCTGCACTGGGGCAGGTCAACATGCCCAAAGGCACAGCAATAGTGACACAGGTAATAATCACCAACCTCTTCTGCCTGTGTATCCCTGCCGAATCTCTGCCAGATTTATGCTGAAGATCTGCCAGATATATCTGCCAGAGATGGTATAGTATACCATGTTCCAGCTTTGACAGTGACATAACATAACACCTGGGCACTGACCTAGAACCAATCTCCATGAAACGATTTGCTGGTCAGAAGGAGCCTGTGGTTCAATGTGTGTGATGCACTTACTGCAGGGTGAGCGTGGCCATGCCTTCTACATCGTGGAGAGTGGCCAACTATCTGCTTTCAAAGACAATCAGCAACTGCCAGTGATGAGCTATGGGCCAGGTGAGTGACAAGATGTCCTCAGGAATGTCATAGCAGCCCTGTGATTTTGCTACAACATGTGGCGATGTGCTCTGCTCATCAACGACAGGAGGCATTAGGCGCTAAAGCTCTTTCAGTAGCAGGTTGTCCATTGTGATAGTGAGTGATTGCAGAGAGATCACCAGGCACTTACAAGCGGACCGAGTCTTGAGCACAAACACAATGCTCACATGGGGTATGCTTGCAGCCCATCAAACAGGCACTGCATCTCTGCTGCTGTAGGTGACTACTTTGGTGAGCTCGCCCTGCTACCAGGAGGCACCACTCGTGCTGCTACAGTTCGTGCTCGCTCTGATGTCTCACTGCTAGTCCTTGACCGGGATCACTTTGAGAAGCTCCTTGGCCCACTGCTTTCTCAGCTCGAAGCAGCAGCAAAGAACTACTCCGGCTACAGACCCAACAAGCAGGGAGTGCAGGAGCTTGACCTGTCAGAAGTGGAGCATCTGGCCACACTGGGAGCTGGAGGGTTTGGTCGGGTGACGCTTGTGAAGTACCGGGGAGCCTCATATGCCCTCAAGCAGATGAGCAAGGGGCATATTGTGGATAACAAGCTGGTGGCGCATGTGCACAGAGAGAAGAAGGTGTGTCCTGCAGCAGCCTCAGATACCCGTATGCCTGCTGCAGCAGCACATTGTCTGTCAGCAGGTCCCATGGTGCTTCAGGTGTTGATTCTCTAGATCTGCACCAGACCTGGCTTGGCAAACGGCAACCCTTCATGTGACCAGGAAAAAGACGCTGCTTTGATGGATGTATTACATCCTATAAACATGTTGAGCAACTGGGTCATTTGGTCTGCCGTGGTTGGTTGTCCCTTGTGTTCTGATCACAGGCTATGCTGGAATGCAACAGTCCTTGGTTGGTGAATCTCGTAGCAACCGCTCAGGATGACAAGAACATCTACATGCTCCTGGAAGCTGTGATGGGTGGAGAGCTGTTTGCGTACTTACAGGTCGGCTCAAAGCCACAGTCACATACAGTACTCCTGAGTTACTTCCATTTCTGATAGCAGCAGGTGATGATGCCACAATGCTGCTAGGGGATGCTGACATGCTGAATGTAACCCGCAGACACGACGAGCCCCTCTCCCTGAGCCCCAAGCCAAGTTCTACGTTGCCAGTGTTGTCCTGGCTTTGGAGTACCTGCATGACAGACACCTGGTGTACAGAGACCTCAAGCCAGAGAACCTGCTGATTGGCGAGGATGGTTATGTCAAGGTGGGTGACTGAGGCACATGCAGTGCTGCCTTGCTTGACTGTCGTGTGCCTGTAGATCAGCATGCATAAGGCAGCAAAGCGCGTGAACATGCATGAGCAAGTGAGCGTTAAACCTATACTGATATGCCACTTTGGCAGTATCTAATGCACCCATGTTGCAGCAGGATCACACAGATACCTGGTTCCTGTGATTGCAGATGGCTGATTTTGGTTTTGTGAAGAAGGTGTTGCCAGGTCAGCGCACTCTCACGCTCTGTGGCACCCCTGAGTACTTGGCACCTGAGCTCATTGTTGGAGAGGGGCACTGGCAGGCAGCAGATTGGTGAGAGCAGGATATTCACTACTGTGTTTGCAATGTGTTATCTGGATTGCATCTTACGCCACAGCCGACTGCTGTCACATCAAATACATTTGTAGCTGCATCATCTGAGACTTAGATGACAGCCATGATGTGGTTGCTGGCTTGCACTAGAGCAAGATTTCTGTGATGTTGTCATCTGACTAATACTGGCTGCTGCTCCCCTGCTAGGTGGTCACTGGGTGTTCTGGCCTTTGAGCTTGTAGCTGGTGCTCCACCCTTCATGCATGATGATCGGATGGTTATGTACAGGCGGATTGTTGATGGCGTGTTCTCATGCCCAGCACACTTCACAGTGGTGAGCTTGAATTGCATGACCCTGGGTCCTGCTGAAGAGCTCATGAGTGCAGCTGTTGCAGAGGCTGTCACGGTTTGGGGAATTCTCTCCATGGGTGCTAATTCACGGCTTATATCTGCTTATGGGCTCCACAGGAGGATACTCTTGGGACACAGGAGCATCTAGACCAATGTCATCAGATGATTATCTGTTTCACACACACATCAGCAGGTATATGCTCATGTGTTGTCTGCTGTTCCTTGTAGGAGCTACGTGACTTTGTGAAGCAGTTACTTGTCCGCAAGCCCGCTTACAGGTTGGGTGAAGGGTCTGGAGGCCCAGCAGCAATCAAGAAGCACCCTTGGTTCAATGGCTTTGACTGGGACGCTTTTTCTGCCAGGAAACTCAAGGCACCCTACATGCCAGTGGTACGTGGTGATGACAGCACTCTGATCTTGCTCGTGGGGTTGTAGCATAATCAGTTGTCATGGCTCACTGATGATTGCAATTGCATCTGCACGTGGTGGTCTGCGACCACAAACCTGGTGTGCTATGCAAATGTAATGTGCAGTGCTAAATTGTTATGAGCAGGTGTTGCAGAACACCATCTCTTTGGTGTTTGGTATACAATAGACCATGATTTTGTCGCAAGAGACGCCACATCAACATACTACTGATGTGTACATCCAACAGGCGAGCTGCACCTGGCTGCAAGGTCTGATGTCGATCATGTTGTTCAAACTCCTTGTTGGCATTCTGCTTTGCAGTTAAAGAGCCCTGCTGATGCCAGTAACTTCAATGCAGCTGTTGATGATAACGCAGCGGGAGGTGCCTACAGGAGTAAGGCCTACGTGTCAAAGGGAGACTTTAAAGACTTCTAGGATGACTCACCTCTGATGTCAGAGATGTCTGATGACCAGCATGATGCAGCTTCTTGGAAATCGGATCATTAAGTTGTACTGTACTGTACAGTACTGTACTGTACTGTACTGTACTGTACTGTACTGTACAGTACTGTACTGTCACAGTGTCGCAAGTCCGTACATAAGTAGACATATGACACCAAGAAGCAAGAGTCTAGGTCTCGGACGCCATTCATAGGTCGGACCATTCACCAGGTGTCTGGGGCCAGACTGAGTCACTTCAACATCAAACAATGTTACACGGCCAGTGCTTGCTATTTTATGGGTCACAACCAGCTGTACAAGCCTGTTGAACAGCCTAGATCTAGTGTTGCGCAAATAATGCTTGCTGCTGGTGACTATGGTCATTGGAGGATTGTGTTGCTGTGGGAAAAGCTTTGCTTCTGCAGCAAAGGTAGTGCATTGCTGTGTTGGACACAATTTGCTCAGAACCATTCTGGGTTGTTTTCCCTTCTGTGACCCTTGATGTAGCTGTGTTTTGCCTACATGTATACGAGGTGATGTTGAGCCCCTGGTGATGGATCATCTCATGAGCAGCTACTAGAGTAGGCTACTCAAGAGGTCTGGTATGGAAGTGCCGTTCGTGTACCCATCCCTGTCCCACTCAACATTGACTTGGCAATGATTGCGCAATGCCAGATACTCATGGCCATGCTGGTGTGCATTTTTACGCAAGTGTTGTCAGCAACCAATGGTCTGTATACCAAAACATACCACAAAACTGCCATACAAGGTGGCAACTACAGGTACCATGCTCACCCCCCTCCCACGCCCCGTCACACAACTCTAACACTTATTCCCACCCCGCAACTTTAGATCTTCATCCTATCCATGTATGCCATACATCCATGTATGATACAGTCGCCGCAACGGGTGGCATCATGTGACAGCTACATGAGCATATGCCATATACATGGCACCAACACCAGAGCTTAGGAGCAGCTATTGCCTGTCAATATCATCCAGCATTACACTTATTTTGCTGCATGAGCCAAATCTCCTTTCACAACACCAGACTTAATGGTCAAGCAGCTGCCTCACAATGTTGCTACTCTTCTGAAAATGGTATGCTGTTCTGGTCCTCTTCCTCCTGCCACCAGCGACCCAGGATTGAGCATTCATCGCCTGAATTGGCTGGCAGCATCAGCAGGATGCAGCCTTGGTTGAAGTGGCTCTGCACATCCGCACCCTCATGGTGTTGGGTTGGGGTACCGTTGGTGTATCTTGTCAATATCTGCCAACAACTGCTCATCTGCCAGCGGCCCTTCAACAGCAGCTGCAAGCAGCTCCTCCAACTGCAGCAAGTCACTGGCACCAATGACTGCTGAAGTCACCAGCGGATTGCTCAGGACAAACCTGCAAAGGCAGCGGTGTACCATTGCTGATTCGCCCAACAGCTGTTGGTGCTTATGTAACACTGGCACTCGTGCAATGCAGATGTTCCAACCTGGAACAGTGAGCAGCTGACACCTCAACAACATACTCATGTTTGATGGAGAGTAGGTTAGAAATCAACCTCGACCATAACCGCTTCTGCTATTACATCTTGCCAGCTGTACAGCTACATGTATGCCTGAGTGACCCTGACAAGCAGGCAAAGCAGCAGATGTAAGTCACCTGAGTGCCATTGCAGTGGGTGTGAGGCCATACGATCTTGCCAGGTCCGCATATGCCGTTACTGCCTCAAGGACATTTGGTTTTGGGCCGTATCTGCTCTCTGCTTCAGCATATCTCCCCTTGTACTTGTTCAGCCTAGCACTTTCGGGCCCTCCATCAGCAGAAAGATATTTACCCTGCAACAGCCAAGTTGGCAGGACAGTACAAGTGAGGGACCTGACGCTCACCTGCTGTTGCAGGCTTCTTTGATTGGCTGCTGCAACGAACGCAAGAATCCTGCTGTGCACTCCATGGACGCAAGTTATATGCTCACCGTAAGTAATCCCATTGCAAGAGGGCTGTAGGCCAGCAGTGACACCTTCTCCAAATGACACACCTCAGCAAGACCAGCATCAAATGTGCGGCAGGTCAAACTGCAGCAGAACCCACATGTGCACAACAACAGGACATGAGCAGCAGCGCCTGCATCAGCTGCGTCCTATCAGTCAGCACACTGCTCGCTGTCCCGGGCGATACCAAGTTTCACATGCAAGAGATCACCTTCACACTATGGATGGCTGTTGATGACACTATGGTGGCCTTAACACCCCATAGAGCACATATTTATGCAAATGAGATACACTGATTATGAACGCCTGGAGCAGCACTGCAACACACACCTATATGCATTCTGTATTGACACAATCCTTGGCACTGGAGGATCAAACTGACCAGCTGCAGCCAGCTTGACAGCAGCAATTAGAGCAGCACAAGCATCTCAAATACTGCTCTGATCCCACAACTCTGCTGTGTGTCAGTACAAGTGGTGTCTGCCAACAAACATGCCGCTGGTGCACGGCTGATAAGACTTGCAGGGTCCCATGACTGATGCAGCAAACATGTTCTCAACTTGTCGTGCAGCAAAGATGCTGCTATCATCACTCAACATCAATCTCTCTCAGAGTTATTGGGTGATCAACGCTACCAGCTTGAGAGTAAGGTGTGCAGGAGGCTGATCAGAATCGCTTTTGAGCCCAAAGAAGCACGTTAACAACAGTACCAGTCATGTGGACATGTACCTGAGGAGCGCAAATACCTGTGCTGATCGCCTTCATGAGGCCCCAGGGCGTCTCATTGCTGAGTCCAATGTACCTCACTTTGCCAGCTGATACAGCACGAGCCAGCTCTTCCAACTGATCCTCGAGTGGTACAGCCTGTCAGTAACACGGTATGACATGACATTACACAAAATGACCCAAGAAACACGGCCAAGAAACACGGTTTCATGTCACATGATTTAACATAGGCAATATCTTGGTTGGCTGTGCCAACAGTTCACCAACAGGGCACTGCTTTGATCAAAGTTGGACAATAGCAGGTGACTTGACCGTTGTTGACCTGAGGTGGGTGGGACAAAGCCAGTCTGCCTGACCCAGCAAGAAGGCAATTCCAGCTGAACATGAGTTGAACACCCAAGTTTGCTGCATTGAAGCAGGGCAGATGCAATATTACTGAAGAGGATGCTAGCTTACAGGATAGGCGCAGGTAGGGTCATAGTCCAGGTCCCCAAACATCGGCACATACCTGTATGACAGACAAAAAAAGACTTTGTGAGTGAACGAGAAGAAGCTCCCCTGCCACCATGAATACTTCTGAACAAGCCACTTCATCCATAGCCAGCAGACCATTGAGTACGCCTGAACGTCATCGGTTCCTGTTGCAGACATTGAGTGCTGCCAACTTTAATTGTTACTTCGCTTTCGTCCTTTCATCTATACTTGAACACTGTCTGCACCCCTTCTGTCTCTGTGTCACCTGTCTGGCCAATGCAGCTGATACAAGTCGATGTAGTCTGTTCCCAGCCTCCTCAAACTTTCCTCCAGGGCCTCTCTGATGTTTACTGCATCAAGTTTGTGCGGCCCTCCCCTGATCCAAGTCATCTCACCAGACGGACCAGACACCTTGCTGGAGATGATCAATGAGTCCCTGATGTACAGTGAGTTGTACACAGACACATTGAGGGGTCAAGGTGACAACTCTTGTATCAGTACATGATTGGATGCACCTGCTGCTGCTTCTTGTGGGGTGCTGCATCCTGTCTCAGGAGCCTGTGGTTTGGCTCTGTTGCTGAAGAAACACAGCAATCCCGGAACAGTCGACATTGCCTGCATGAGGGATGGCCTGCAGTCTTGACTGCCGCAGATGCCAGCATGCCCTTTGGCCGTTTGCTCAGCAGCACACATGCTGGCACCTCAAAGGTCCCTCATACCTCTTATGCTGTTTCATCCAGCGGCCAAGATAACTCTCACTGAGCCCCTGTGTGTCAGACCTCTGTGGCACTGGATACATCTCAGCAGTGTCAAAGAAGTTCACCCCCGCAGACATGCAGCTGTCCAGCAGCTGGCATGCGGTGGAGTAGTCCTGACTCTCACCAAATAGCATGGTGCCTGTGAGATCAAAAAAAATGTGCGACCTGATTTACTGTGGTGCAAGGATATTGAGGCAAGCTGTGAACAGGGTAGGGAACTTAGTACATTGGGGTTGCACTGTGCCTTGTTATGCCAGGTAGGTCAATTGAACAGCCATGATTTGTTGATCGAATCTTCACAACCAGGTGACATACTTTGTCTGGGCCACATCCTTCACATGCTCACCAGGGTTGCTGTTGCTGCTATGTGTTACTTGTGTTTGCTTACCGAAGCATGTGCTTGGAACCATCAGGTCAGTGTCTCCCAGTTGCCTTTGCTGCACACAAGGACTGTCAGCTGCCTGCCTGTTGGCGTTGTTTGGACCTGTTGCTTGAGCTACTGCTTGTGCAGCACCTCTGCATCTGTTGACTGCTGTGCAAAGGCACAGAGAACGGCGAACAGCATGACTAACAGGGCACTTTGTGGGACTGAGATGAAACTTCAGACCCAATCCTGACATCTCAATTGATAATCAAGCAAGCTGTGGATAAGGACTGCTAGCTGGGTTGCCAATCATGTGCCTGGACATTACTAGCCTTCCTGACCGGCCCTATATGCGACAGACACACGCTGTGCCTTTTTGCTGCTGAACTATCTAGTCTAACAACTATTGCTGATACGCAACAGTACTGCGCGGCATGCCGAACTGTGGTCTGCTGTCTGTGCACTGCAAGTAGGTGCTGCTGCTACTGCTGCTGCGGTTGCAGCCAGCGTTGAAACCCACAGCACTATGAGTGGCAAGTGCAGCTGTACTATCTTTTGGTAGTCAGATACAGAACAGTTGTTGGCTGCTGCTCCTTTTAGGCTACTTTCTGTAAAGGTCAGAAGGTTACTGCCAGGACGCGTTGACAACGGATGTGCTATGGTGCTGACAGCTTTGTCACCGTCTTATCAAAATGCCTTGAGCATTTCGGATCGTATGTCAGCAGCCCTGCTGCAGTGGCAATACCCTTATGTCATTGCATTCATGGAAGTGTGACCGCCAAGCTCAACAGTGTTATTGTACTCGCTGGTGCACGTTATCGTCTTGTCAATGATACTTTTGCTCAGCGTAGATTGGACTCTGCACTGGCAATACTCTTATGTCACTGCATTCCGGCGAAGTGGTACCGCCACAGATAGGTCTCACTCATACAGACCGCGTCGTAGGGGGTCGTTATAATCATTAAATGCCCATCTCACACGCGAAGCGTTATAAGTATAAGACATGTAGCTGCTTTTGGCATCAAATGCCCGCGCATTAGGAGACAACAAAGGCTGTGACCAAGGCTGTTCGCAGCGCACGTGGATAGGCACCAAGCACGCCACCTGCGGGATGCACTGCAGATTCAACGATAATGAGGCAACAGCTCCTCAAAGCATCATATTGCCAAATATCCGAACATATGCTCT
>LWCB01012155.1:0-12176 GCA_001630525.1 Coelastrella sp. M60
GGACCGGGTGATCCGGCCGTTCTCCGGCGCGACCGACATCTTCATCACCCCGGGCTACCGCTTCCGGGCGATCGACGCGCTGATGACGAACTTCCACCTGCCGCGCTCAACGCTGTTCATGCTGGTTTCCGCCTTCGCCGGGCTCGACACGATGCGGGCGGCCTATGCGCACGCGATCGCCGCCGGCTACCGCTTCTATTCCTACGGCGACGCCTCCCTGCTGTTCCCGGCCCCGACCGACGAGCCCCGATGACCGCGCCCTTCTCCTTCGAACTCCTCGCCACCGACGGCAACGCCCGCCGCGGCACGATCCGCACGCCACATGGCGCGGTGCGCACGCCGGCCTTCATGCCCGTCGGCACGCAGGGCACGGTGAAGGCGATGTTCATGGACGACGTGCGGGCGACCGGCGCCGACGTCGTGCTCGGCAACACCTATCACCTGATGCTGCGCCCGACCGCGGAGCGCGTGGCGAAGCTCGGCGGGCTGCACAAGTTCGCCAACTGGCCGCACACGATCCTGACCGATTCCGGCGGCTTCCAGGTCATGTCGCTTGCCCAGATCCGCAAGCTCACCGAACAGGGCGTCACCTTCCAGAGCCATATCGACGGCTCGAAGCACGTGATGTCGCCGGAGCGATCGATCGAGATCCAGGGCCTGCTCGGCTCCGATATCCAGATGCAGCTCGACGAGTGCCTGCGCCTGCCGGCGAGCCGCGAGGAGATCGACCGCGCGATGCGCCTGTCATTGCGCTGGGCGGAGCGGTCGCGGCAGAAGTTCGAGGCGATGGGCGGGCCGGCGGCGGGGCAGGGGCTCTACGGCATCGTGCAGGGCGGCGACGACGCGGAGCTGCGCGCGATCTCGGCGCGCGAGCTTTCGGCGATGCCGTTCGAGGGCTATTCCGTCGGCGGGCTCGCGGTGGGCGAGCCGCAGGCGGTGATGCTCGCGATGCTCGACGTCGTCTGCCCGCTGCTGCCGGCGGAGAAGCCGCGCTACCTCATGGGCGTCGGCACCCCGGACGACATCGTCGAGTCGGTCGCGCGCGGCATCGACCAGTTCGACTGCGTGATGCCGACGCGGGCCGGCCGGCACGGCCTCGCCTACACGCGCTTCGGCAAGATCAACCTCAAGAACGCCCGCCATGCCGACGACCCGCGCCCGCTCGACGAGACGAGCGACTGCCCGGCCGTGCGCGACTATTCCCGCGCCTATCTCCATCACCTCGTCCGCACCGGCGAGGCGCTCGGGGCGATGCTGCTCACCTGGGCCAACGTCGCCTACTACCAGAGCCTGATGCAGGGCATCCGCGACGCCATCGAGGCCGGCCGCTACGCCGATTTCGTCGCCGCGGCGAAGGAGGGCTGGGCGCGCGGCGACATCGCGCCCGTGGGCTGAACCGGATGCCGCCGGCCCGAATTCCGGAGCGCGGGGTGATGCATCCCCGCCACAGCCGCGGCCGTCGTCGTATCGGGCGCAGCCGATGCGGGCCCTGCCGCACACGGCGGCGTGATCCGACCTTGCCCGGCCTTCGTACACCCCGTTAAATGCCGGGGAGTGGCCCGAGGGCGGCGAACCGGCGAGACGCGATCCGTGACACGCAGGACATCCAAGGGAATGTTGCCGAGCCAGGCCGACGAAATGGACGCGCTTCTCGCGGGATACGCGCTCGGAACACTGCCCGTGCCGCTGCAGCTCCTCGTGGACGCGCACCTCGAGCTCTCCTCGCGCAACCGCGGCTTCGTCGCCGATCTCGAGGCGATGGCCGGCCGCTCGCTGGAGGCGGCCACCCCGGCGCCGCTCGCCTCGCGCGACGCGCGCCTTGCGGCGATCTTCGCCCTCGGCGACGATCTCGACGACGCGGCCGCCGAGGGTCCGGAGACCGACGCGCCGGCCGAACGCGGCTCGGCGCGGATGCCGGCGGCGATCCGCCGGTTTCTCGGCGGCGACAGCGATCCCTCGACCTGGAAGAAGGTGCTGCCCGGCTTCCGCGAACTGAAGCTCGGCGATTTCGACGGGTGCCGCGCCAGCCTGATGTGGATCCGTGCCGGGCAGGCGATGCCGGTGCACACGCACGAGGGCGCCGAGGTCACGCTGGTGATCGAGGGCGGCTTTTCCGACGGCATCGGCCATTACGAGGCTGGCGACATCGCCATCGCCGACGACACGGTCGACCACCGTCCCGTCGCCGACGAGGACGGCGACTGCATCTGCCTTGCGATCACCGACGCGCCGCTGCGCCTCACCGGTCCTATCGGACGGCTGTTCAATCCGCTGATCCGGTCCTGACGCGGCTGCGTAGAGTGGGACGAGACCGCCGCAGCCGGATCGGCGCGGTGCCTTCCTGAATCGAGCGTCGGCGCCGGCGGCGGACCCGCCCGGCGCGGCGCGCCATTCCCGGATCGATCGCCATGACTTCCTATCGTGCGAAACCCTCGGACGGGGTCGCCTGGATCACCGGCGCGAGCAGCGGCATCGGCCGCGCGCTGGCGCTCGACCTCGCCCGCGACGGCTGGACCGTCGTTGCGACCGCGCGCCGCCTCGACGACCTGCGGACGCTCGCCGCGGAGGGGCCGGCCGGCCGGATCGAGCCGCTGCCGGGGGATGTCACCGACCCCGCGGCCATGGCCGCCGCGGTGCGCCGGATCGAGGCGGAGTGGGGGCCGGTGGCGCTCGCGATCCTCAACGCCGGCGTCTACCTGCCGGTCGCCGGGGAGCGCCTCGAAGTCGAGCCGTTCACGAAATCCTTCGCCGTCAACCTCGGCGGCACGGTCAACGCGCTGGTGCCCGTGGTCGAGCGGATGCGGTTGCGCGAGCGCGGCCAGATCGCCATCGTCTCGTCGGTCACGGCCTACGGCGGCCTGCCGACCTCGGCGGCCTACGGCGCCACCAAGGCGGGGCTCACCAATCTCGCCGAAAGCCTGAAGTTCGATCTCGACAAGCTCGGCATCCGGCTGCAGGTGGTGCATCCCGGTTTCGTCGAGACGCCGGCGACGGCGGAAAACCCGTTCCCGATGCCGTTCATCGTCTCCGTCGAGACCGCCTCGCGGCGGATCCGCGACGGGCTCGCCCGCGGCGGCTTCGAGATCACCTTCCCGCGCCGCTTCACCTTCGCGCTGAAGCTCGTGAACCTCTTGCCCTATCCGCTCTATTTCCGCGCCGTCGACCGCTTCACCGGCTGGTCGAAGCGCTGACGCCGGCCGCGTCGATGCGGTCCCTGAGCGCGGCCTGTGCCGCGGCGTCGACCGGGAAGCCCCACATCAGCGCGATCGCGGCGAGCTTGGCCGCGACGGGAACGAGCGCGTAGAGCGTCGTCAGCATCACGAGCGCGCCGGGTGCCTGGGTCGCCGCGCCGGCCTCGAAGCCGGCGGCGCCGAGCAGCGGGAACGCGACGCCGACGGCGAGCGCGAGGGCGAGCTTGGTCGCAAGGCCCCAGGCGGCGACGTAGACGCCGGTGCGCTGCTCGCCCGAGGCGGCGGTGTCGACGTCGATGGCGTCGGCCTGCATCGAGGCCGGCAGCACCAGGTCGGCGCCGAGGCCGATGCCGGTGACGACGCAGATCACCCCGAAGGCGACGACCGCGCCGGGCCCGAGCAGCGGCACGGTGGCGAAGATCGCGCAGTTGACCAGCATCGCCGCGCACCAGACCCGGTGCTTCGGCCAGCGCGTCGCGAGCTTCAGCCACAGCGGGATGCCGGCGACGGCGGAGAGGAAATAGAGGAACAGCAGCGCGCCCGCCGCATCGGGGGCGGCGAGGGCGTCGCCGACGTAGAACAGGAACAGCGTCGCCGGCAGGCCGTTGGCGAAGCCGTTGAGCACGAAGGCGGCAAGAAGGCGCAGGAACGGCCGGTTGCGCCCGAGGTGGCGGAGCCCCTCGGCGATGCGGAGGCGCCGGGCGCCGAAGTCGCGCGGCTCGGGCACGAAGCGGACGGCGGCGAGGGCGGCGGGCGGCAGCAGCAGGGCGACGAAGAGCGCCAGCGCCGCGAGCCCGCCGCCCGTGGCGCTGCCGCCCATCGCCTGCACGGCGGCGGGTGCCGCGGTCGCGATCAGCGTTCCGGCGACGACCATGCCCTCGCGCGCCGCGACGACGCGGCTGCGTCCGGCGTAGCTCGTCGAGAGCTCCGCGCCCCAGGCCCAGTAGGGTATCAGGCTCGCGGTGGTGCCGAGCGAGAGCAGCGCCGCCCAGAAACCGAGCCAGCCGACGCCGGCGCCTTCGGGCGGGACGAAGACCATCCAGACGGCGAGCACCGTGAGGGGCACCGAGGCGAGGAACAGCGTCCGCCGCCGGCCGAAGCGCGGCCGGATGCGGTCGGCGGCCCAGCCGACCAGCGGGTCGCTCACCGCGTCGAACAGCCGGACGAGCAGCAGCACCTGGCCCACCGCCGCCAGCGACAGGCCGAGCTCGGTCGCATAATGCGTCGGCACGACGATGTAGAGCGGCAGCGTCAGCACCGCGAGCGGCAGCGCCGGCAGCGCGTAGAACACGAGCTGCCGGCGCGACGGCGCCGAGCCGTCAGTTGCGGGCATAGACGATCTGGCGCACGTCGACGTTGCCGGCGCGGAAGCCGGCTTCGCAGTAGTGGAGATAATATTCCCAGAGCCGCTTGAAGCGGGTGTCGAAGCCGAGCGGCTCGAGGCTCGGCCAGGTCTCGCGGAAGCGGTCGCGCCAGAGCGCCAGCGTCTTCGCGTAGTCGAGGCCGAAGATTCGCTCGCCGACGCGGTCGAGCCCGGCGGCGGCGGAGACGCGGTCGAGGATGCCGGGGGAGGGCAGCATGCCGCCGGGGAAGACGTATCGCTGGATGAAATCGGGATCGCGGCGGTAGGCCTCGAAGGCGCGGTCCTGGATGGTGATGACCTGGATGCCGGCGGCGCCGCCGGGCTTGAGGCAGTCGCGCAGCTTCTCGAAATAGGTCGGCCAGTAGCGCTCGCCGACGGCCTCGAACATCTCGATCGAGGCGATGCGGTCGTACTGCCCGGCCTCGTCGCGGTAGTCCTGGAAGCGGATGTCGACCTTGTCGGCGAGGCCGGCGTCGAAGACGCGCTTGCGGGCGAAGTCGAACTGCTCGCGGCTGATGGTGAGGCCGGTGACGCGGCAGCCGATCTCGCGCGCCGCGAACTCTGCGAAGCCGCCCCAGCCGCAGCCGATCTCCAGCACCTCGTGGCCGGTCTCGATGCCGGTGCGCTCGGCGAGGTGGCGGTACTTCGCGGTCTGTGCCGTGGCGAGGTCCTCGACACCGTCGGGGAACAGCGCCGACGAGTAGGTCATCGTCCGGTCGAGCCAGGCCGCATAGAACGTGTTGCCGAGGTCGTAGTGCGCCGAGATGTTGCGCTTCGAGCCGCGGTGGGTGTTCTCGTTCAGCCAGTGACGGAGTTTCATGAACAGCTTCACGAGCGGCCGGCGGCTCAGCGTCTCTTCCATGAAGTCGCGGTTGATGCAGAAGAGCTCGAGAAAGGCGGTGACGTCGGGGCTCGACCACTCGCCGGCCATGAAGCCTTCCGCGACGCCGATGTCGCCGGCCTCGAGGATGCGGCGAATGGCGCGGAAATCGTGCAGCACGAGCGCCGCGTGCGGCCCGGGCGTGCGCCCCTCGACGCGGAAGGTGCGCCCGTCGGGCAGGGTGACGTCGAGCGAGCCGGTCTCGAGCTGGCGCACCAGCCCGACGGCGCGGCGCACCAGCATCGGCAGCCCGGCGAGAAGCGCCTGCTCGTTGTCGGCCGTGATCACGACGGGATGATGCGGCGAGGTGGTGGAAGCAATCGGTCGCGTCATGACGTGCAATCCCCTGAACAGAGCGAATTCCGTCCCGTGATCCCCGTCCCTCGGTGGTTCCGGCGCCGGCCCGATCCTCCGTGCCCTGCAAGGCGCATGGTGGAAATCGCGCGCGACGTCGCGTGTTCCTCGGCCAGGCGCTGCGAGGCGCGGCCCTTCGCCGGCACAGCTAGCGCCGACATCGTAAATGTCACCACAGGTTCGGCCTCGCGCGCAAGATTTCGCCACGATTACGCTCGGCGCCGTGCTCCGAAACCGGCGCATGGCTCACCGGCGGGGGCGGCGGCGGGCGCATGTGATAGGCGGCGCCCTTCAGCCACAGCTTCAGCGCCTCGTAGTGGATGCCGCCGACGACCTTGAGCGTCTGGAGCGGGATCGCGGCGAAGAGCTTGAGGGCGGTGCGATCGTCGAGCGGGGCGCTTTCGCCGACGAAGGTCGCGGCGAGGATCGGCCCCTCGGCGTCGCGCTCGAGGATGCGCAGCCTGAGCGCCGCGCCGGGCGGCAGCAGGCTGAAGTCGTAGCGCTGCTCCATCGGCATGAACGGCGAGACGTGGAACCGCTTGTCGCGCGACTGGCGGATGCCGGCCGGCGAGGCTTCGCCGCGCGCGACCGGGGCGACGTAGGTGTGCGTCTCGCCGAAGGTGTTGTGCACCTGGTAGACGACCGCCGCCACGGCGCCGTCGTCGCCATAGGCGAAGTAGACCGACAGGGGATCGAAGACGCGGCCGAGCACGCGCGGGTAGCAGACGAGCAGCACGCGCGCCGGGCGCACGGGAAGCCCCGCCTCGGCGAGGATCGCGTCGATCCAGCCGCGCAGGTCGGAGCCGTCGCGCGGGCCGTGGTCGGCGGGGCTGAAGCCGAAGAGATTGAAGCGGCCGACCGAGAACCAGCGGCTCATCCCGTCGGCCTCGTCGAGCCGGTCGAGATCGACGACGAGATTGGCGACGCGATACTCGAAGCGGTGGCCGAAGGGGCGCAGCCGCTGGTGCATGACCCGGCCGACGTAGAAGCCCGCGGCCGCCGGTGGCGGCGCGCCGTTTTCGGCGATGCTGGTCGGGATGCGCGGGCTCATTCGGCGGCGACCGCCGTGGCGACCGGACGCTGCCAGGGCGCCGCGCCGCCGAGCGCTTCGGCGATCGCGAGGCCCGACCGCAGCCCGTCCTCGTGGAAGCCGTAGCCGGTCCAGGCGCCACAGAACCACGAGCGATTGCGGCCCTGGATCCCCGGCAGCGCGGCCTGCGCCGCGAGCGCGTGGGCGTCGAACTGCGGATGATCGTACTCGAAGCTGCCGAAGATGAGGTCCTCGCGCGGCAGCGTCTGCGGGTTGAGCGAGACGAACAGCGGCCGCTCCGGATCGATGTTCTGCAGCCGGTTCATCCAGTAGGTGACCGAGGCGGGAGCCCCGGGAGCGGCGCGGAGGTAGTTCCACGACGACCACACCTTGCGGCGCCGCGGCATCAGGGCCGTATCGCGGTGGAGCACCACCTGGTTCGGGCGGTAGCGAACCGCGCCGAGGATGCCGATCTCGTCGAGGCTCGGGTCCTCGATCATCGCCAGCGTCTGGTCGCTGTGCGCGGCGAAGACGACGTGGTCGAACCGGTCGATTGTGCCCGACCGGGTGCGGACGGCGACGCCGTCGGCATCGCGGCGCACGGCGACGACGGCATCGCCGAGCCGGAGCTCGACCGGGATCGAGTGCAGCAGCCGCTCGACGTAGTTGCGGCTGCCGCCGGCGACCGTGCGCCAGACCGGCCGCTCGAAGTGGACGAGGCGGTGGTTGCGGAAGAAGCGGACGAAGCTTTCCGCCGGGAATGCCGTCATCTCCGCGTCCGGCGTCGACCAGATCGCCGAGCCCATCGGCACGAGATAGTCCTCGATGAAGCCGCGGCCGAAGCGGCGGCGGGCGAGATAGTCGCCGAGCGAGAGGCCGCAGAGCGCGCCGGTCTCGAGATCCTCGAGGCACTGGCGGTTGAAGCGCAGGATCTCGCGCAGCATCCACAGGAAGCGCGGGCGGGCGACGTTGCGCTTCTGCGCGAACACGGCGGCGAGCGTCGCGCCCGACCACTCGAGCGCGCCGCCGCCGATCGAGACGCCGAAGCTCATGTCGCTCGCCTCGGTCGCGATGCCGAGGTGGTCGAACAGCCGCGTCAGCAGCGGATAGTTGAGCTCGTTGTAGACGATGAAGCCGGTATCGACCGCGATGACGGTGCCGTCGTAGTTGATGTCGACGGTCGCGCTGTGGCCGCCGGCGCGGTGGCGCGACTCGTAGAGCACGACGTCGTGGTGGCGAGACAGTCCGAGGGCGGCGGCGTTGCCGGCGATGCCGGAGCCGATGACGGCGATGCGCATGGAAGTCCTTCTCGGCGGAACGGGGAATCAGGCAGCGTCTTTCAGCGTCTCGAAGGCGCGCAGCGCCCGATCGCGGCCGACGTCGAGCGCGACGATCGGCCGGGGATAGTCGGTGCCGAGCCGGAGGCCGGCCTCCTGCAGCACCTCGTCCGGCGCCTCCCACGGCGCGTGGAGATGGCGGTCGGGCAGGGCGGCGATCTCGGGCACGAACCGGCGGACATAGGCGCCGTCGGCATCGAACTTCCGCCCCTGAAGCACCGGGTTGAACACGCGGAAGTACGGCGCCGCGTCGGCGCCCGGGCCGGCGACCCATTGCCAGCTCGCGGCATTGTTGGCGGGGTCGGCGTCGACCAGCGTGTCCCAGAACCACGCTTCGCCGACGCGCCAGTCGGCGAGGATATGCTTGACGAGGAAGGAGGCCGTCACCATCCGCACGCGGTTGTGCATGACGCCGGTCTGCCAGAGCTCGCGCATGCCGGCATCGACGATCGGCACGCCGGTGCGGCCGCGCCGCCAGGCCTCCACCGCCGCATCGTCGCTGCGCCAGGGGAACGCGTCGAAGCGCGGCTGGAAGTTCTCGGTGGCAAGATCGGGGAAGTGGAACAGCAGATTATAGGAGAACTCGCGCCAGCCGATCTCCGACAGGAACTTCTCGGTCGCCGCGTCGTGGCCCCGCGCCATCGCGGCGTGCCAGATCGTCACCGGGCTGATCTCGCCGAAGCGGAGGTGCGGCGAGAGCCGCGAGGTGGCGTTCGCCGCCGGATGATCGCGCTCCGCCTTGTAGCGGGCGAGCCCGTCGTCGAGGAACGCCGCGAGCCGGTCGCGGGCGCCGGCCTCGCCGGGCGTCCAGGCGTC
This sequence comes from Coelastrella sp. M60, assembly GCA_001630525.1. NCBI lineage: Eukaryota > Viridiplantae > Chlorophyta > Chlorophyceae > Sphaeropleales > Scenedesmaceae > Coelastrella > Coelastrella sp. M60. The sequence continues at coordinate 8,972 of LWCB01012155.1, forward strand.
CGCGAGCCCGCCCGACCAGTCCGGCTTCGTGGGCGTGAGCCGCCAGTCGGCGAGGCGGTCGCCGGCGGGGGGACGGCCGAGGCCGGTGAGCGACTTCGGCGCGGGGATCGGCTGGCGCGGCGAGCCGATCGTCTGGCGCAGGGCGCGCCAGAACGGCGTGAACACCCGGAACCAGCCGTCGTCGGCGCGGGTCACGGTCCAGGGCTCGGCGAGCAGATTGCCGTTGTGGCTGTGCACCGCGACGCCGTCCGCCTTCAGCGTCTCGCGCACGGCCTTGTCGACGGCGATGGCCGCGGCCTCGTAGCGGCGGTTCCACTGGATCTCGCCGGCGCCGGCCTCGGCGACGAAGGCGGGCACGATCTCGCCGGCCGGCCCGCGGCGCAGCACGAGCGGCACGCCGATCTTCTTCAGCGACGCGGCGAGGGCGGTGAGCGAGTGGTGCAGCCACCAGCGCGAGGCGGCGCCGAGCCGGCGCAGACCCTCCGACATCTCGTCGAAGACATAGAGCGCGACGACGGGGCGCCCGCTGCCCGCGGCGGCGGCGAGCGCCGGATTGTCGGCGAGGCGGAGGTCGTCGCGGAACCAGACGACCACCGGCGCATCCGCCGGGCGCCCGCCGCCGTCCTTCGCCGGGCGATCGGCCGCCCGCCGTTCGTCCGCGGCCTTCGATGGCACCTTGTTTTCCGCCACGCAATGCTCCGGGTTGATCCACGTTATTCCGGCGGGATACGCAAGGCTTCGCCGAGCGGTTTCGTCCAGCGCGAAAACTTTTGCCGGAACAAGCGACAAGCGCCGCCGGCCGCGATGGCCTACGGCGTGCTGCGGCCTTGTTTCCCGCGGTTCCCGGCGCTATTGGAGGGTCGATGGGTTCCGCGCGGGCGCGCGGGACGTCCGGAGTTTCCGGGCGGCAAGTCGTGGCCGATGGCCCGCAGCGAAGGGATCACCCGAGATGGTCGACTACACGGCGGCCCGCACCAAGATGGTCGACGGCCAGATCCGGCCGAGCGACGTCACCGATCACCGCATCATCGTCGCCATGCTGGCCGTGCCGCGCGAGGCCTTCGTGCCGGCGAGCCTGAAGCCGCTCGCCTACCTCGACCGCGACATCGTGCTGCCGGGCGGCAGGGCCATGCTGCAACCGATGGTGCTGGCGCGGATGATCCAGGCCGCCGCGATCGGCAGCGGCGACGTCGTGCTCGATGTCGGCTGCGGCACCGGCTACTCGAGCGCGCTGATGGCGCGGCTCGCGAGTTCCGTGGTGGCCGTCGAGTCGATCCCCGAACTCGCCGCCAGCGCCGGCGACGCGCTGCAGTCGCTCGGCATCGACAACGTCGCCGTCGTCGAGGCGCCGCTCGCCGCCGGGCTGCCGGCGGAAGGCCCCTACGACGTCATCGTCATCGAGGGCGCGGTGGAGGTGTTCCCGGACGCGATCGCCGCGCAGCTCAAGGACGGCGGCCGCCTCGTCGTGGTCGAGGGCCGCGGCGGCGCCGCGCGGGCGATGCTCTACCTGCGCTCCGGCGACGATCTCAGCGGCCGCGTCATCATGAACGCCGCGACGCCGGTGCTGCCCGACTTCGAGCGCAAGCCGGAATTCGTGTTCTGAAGACGGCCCGGGCGCGGGCCGGCTATGCCTGCGCCCACCAGCGCAGCGACATGCAGGATAGACCGGCGTCGAGCTTCATGACCTCGTCGATCTTCACCGTCTCGACGCGATAGCCGAGGCCGTCGAGACGCTCGGCGGTGCGGGGAAAGGCGCTGCCGAGCAGCACGGCGTCGTTCACGCGCAGGGCGTTCGCGGCTCCGTCCTCGCCCTCCGCCACCTCGACGATGCGGAAGCCCGGGAACAGGCCGGCCGCAGCGAGCGCCGGAGTTGCGAGTATCGTCGTCTCGTCGAGCAGGGAGCAGGCGGTCTTGAGGTGCAGCACGCCCGGGGGCGGCGTCACCACGCGGCCATGGCGGCCGAGCTGCTCGAGGCAGCCGACGAGGTCGGCGGCGCCGGTCGGGTCGGTGCGGGCCGAGAGGCCGATGTAGACCGTATCCGGCGTCACCAGCACGTCGCCGCCGTCGGCATAGCCCGGCGCCGGCAGGTCGAGCACGCGATCGAAGCTGTCCCAGAGCACGGGGGCGATCTCGGCGGTCTCGCCGATGCGCGACGGCGCGCCGGGGCGCAGCAGCACGGCCCCCTCGGTGAACACCAGCGCCGGGTCCTCGACGAAGACCGAATCGGGGAACGCCTCGAGCGGCGGCAGCACCTCGACGGCGACCCCGAGCCGCTCGAGCGCGGCGACATAGTCGGCGTGCTCCACGGTGAGGGCATCGACGTCCGGCACGCCGCGATCGACCGACCGCAGCCCCATCACCGCCGACCGCGCCGGCCGCCGCGCTATCGCCCGGTTGAACGCATGAACCGCCGTCATTCGCCGCACCTCGTGTCATGAACGGGCCGGCTCCCGCCAGGGAGCCGGCCCGGTCGCTTCTAGCAGCATCAGCGGCTGCCGACGAGGTCCGGGTCGGAGGGACGGGCGCCAGCGGCGATGTCGCGCAGGCGGGTGGCGGCGCCGGTGTCCCGGTCGAAGGCCCACGGTTCGATGTCGAGCGCAGCGCCGCAGTTCGGCAAGGTCGCGACCTCGCGTCGGACCGTCGCGAGACCGAGCACTTTCTTGTCAGTAGCGGCGATGTCTTCGAATACTTGCGACTTGCACTTCTTGGACAAGATTCGGAAAAGTCGATCGTTTCGACTTTCAGATCAATGCATTTCTATCGTAACGCTTTATAAGATAGGAAATAACTAGAACAAAGCGCCGGGACCACAGCAGTATTGATCCACCCCGAGATCGCGTGGTTACCCGAAGTTTCATTGGAAGCCGAGGCCGTTGCATGGCAAAGGTCGAGGGTGGATCGCTCCGATTCCGGCGAGCGCATCACCGGCTGCCGATCGGAACCGGCATTGACCCGCGAAAACCGGCGCCAATCTCGAGTAGCTGCCGTGTCTCACCGGTCGTGGCGTCGAAAACCCATGGTTCGGCATTTGCGCCGCCGTAGGCGCAGTACGAGCCGCGTGAAGAACCACCGTGGCCTGCTGATGAAAAGAAGACTTTGTTCCCGAAGGCCCGAATGCCGCGGTGGTCACTGCCAAAGTATTCCCGATTTGCAAAGCCGCAATAGAGCCTCGACGGGCTCGAGCGTTTCGCCGTTTCACCTGTAG
>LWCB01012158.1:0-25079 GCA_001630525.1 Coelastrella sp. M60
GGCAGCCGCTCATGCCGCTGGTGGCGCACTAACCTGCACATTGGCTTTGCATCTTCCAAATAATGGTGCAGCTCAGCAAGTGCTGTGCGCTGGGGCACGTATTGAGGGCAATCAACTTGGGTGGAGAAAGGGCTGCAGGGCTTTCCTGGCATGTAGCGCTGTGCAGGCGCTCAAGGTGCGCACTGCAGGGAGGTGCTTGCCATCTCATCTGCATATGCTGGCATGCTGCACATGCTTTGAGTCCAGATGCCAGCTATGCATCTTGTGCGGTGCCACACTTTGTGTTTTTGCATCTTGTGCGGTGAACACTATCAGCGTGCTTAACTCAGCTTTCATACGCATGGCTTGCAGGCAAGGATGGAGCTGGATCAGCCATTGCTGCTTGAGGTGGCTCGTTACTTAAACCCACAAAGTGGATCCACAGAGTGCTTGCTATCAGATCCTGCCTTCAGTGCTTACCATGCAGTGCTGAGTTTGGACTGTGCCGCAGAACAGTTGCAGGAGCCAGGTGCTACAACATGCACAGGAGCAGCAGTACCCCTGGGCAGTGTCGCATCTGCACTGCAGCAAGGGAAGTTGGCAACTGCTGTGTTGCCTCTGCAAACACTACCTTTGGGGTAAGCTAAGAACTGTGGGTTTGTTTATATCAAGATGGGCAACAAAGGTATATCTGTTGCAGTGCAATCCAGAACCTGCAACGCAGGCTGAGAAGATTGTCATGTAGTGACAAAGAATTAGGCTGGACTTGCAGCACAACTGTAACTGCATACCAAGCTCCAGTGGACTGCCTGCAGGGGGCGGGTTAAGGCCATAGAAGAAGCACCCCAAGTAGGGCCTGATGGTCAGCAACCAGCATGTGCATGGCAAGCAGCCGGGACACAGTTTATGGTAGAGCTGAGATTAGCGAGACCTCTGTATCCTCCTTGGCAGCCTCCTGAGAGACCCAAGAAGCGGTTGACCGACTTCATCACCCCGAAGCAGAGGCCCCCACAAGCACAAGCTCCGTCAGCAGCAAGCAGCTTCAGGGCAAAGGCAAGCACGTGATCAGTTGACACAGCACGTTGTAACTGAGTGGCGTGGCTGTGATGCAACTTGCAAGTTACTGCCACACAAAGCGACTGTGCAGCCGCTCAATTGTGCTGGCAGCGTACCTGTGTGGATTGTCCAAAAGGGCATAGCACTGTGTGTGTGGTCTTAGGCGCAAGCATAGCAGCTGGGCAACTCAAGGGTTTGTTATTCCTGCCCTGCAGGTACAGATGGTAGCTCAAGAGCTAGCAGAGATGTTCACAGCAGCTGGCAGCAAGCAAGATAGTGTGCCCGGCAGCCGTGAAGGCTTGGATTTGCAAAAGCATTTGTCAGTGATTTTTGAGCTCAATCATTCCGGCAAGTACCTTGCAATCATTGAACAGTTGAAGCAAGTGTTGCTGGAGCTAGTGCAGGACCGGTATAAGACTGCAGGCAACAAAGCCACACTTGCAGAGGTAATGACTGCAGACACTACAGCAGCGCATACGCTATACCACATCTGCATACAACATACAAAGATTTCAGGCTGGTGTGTGTGTGTGTGTGTGTGCCTATGGCCTGATCAACATCATTGCTGTGACCAGCTGCCATATTATGTGTATCAAACTTCTCACTGATATCCCAATGCTCCCCCAACAATTGGCACATTGCTGCCCAGTCTTCAGCAATGATTTTGCCATATCCCAGGCACAACAGCTACATAACGACTTCTATGTTTATGTGATGGAAGAGCTGCAACAAGCCTTATTGCTACTGACAGCTGAGCCTGCAGCAAGCAGCAGCGCCTCCATGGCTGAGCAGCTATCAGTGCAACCCAAGCAGCAGAGCACAGTAATAAGCAGCAGTCTGCTCAGAGTCAGCAAGCTGTTGCAGTTGGCAGCTGAATGTGAATATTCTGAAGAGTTTCAGCGCAGTCATGCCCTACATCAGCAGCGGTTGGTGTTGCTGCCAACAGCTGAGGTAAGAATGCCATCATGCCCCTGAATGTGCACATAAGAGCATCATTGGACCACTCAAGAGCTCTGCACCAGTTTTAGCACAATGGAACAGCTCCTTATGCCGTGAGCAGCAGTCAAAGTCTGGTGCTCTCTGAACAGCTGTAGGACGGATCCTGTTTCAAACATTGAAACTTGCAGTCCCATCTAGATGAAGCACCATTTTGCTACACACATTGCATACTCAGGTGTGTTCCCATGTGGTCCAATATCGCAGGCTTGGTATGACTATGGGGCATTCTGCATGCGCACCAACGAGTGTACTCGGGCTGAAGCAGCATTCAGACAAGCGCTGTCTATTCAGCAGCAGCACTGTCCAGCAATGGCAGCTTTGATATGCCTAGGCTTGTCTGTTGCCGAAGGCCACAAAGACTGCAGCGGGCCAGATACACATGCCCTGGAATGGGCTGAGGTTCTGGGGCACTTGCTCAAAGACACGTGCAGCGCCTACAGTGCATTGCCATGGGCTCTGCTAGCACTGCTGTATAGGCTTCAAGGTAGGTAGCCGCGAGAGTAGCGATTGTCACAGCACCAGGTGCTGCTATGGGGTGCCCCTATTCAGTTGACATAGCACTTATGTAAGGGCGCAATCAACTCTGTATCAGAACACGTCCACCGGATTGATCGATTGTGAGCAGCCACTACATGGTATAAATGACTTGGCCTTCAGCAGGTAAGGACAGCACAAACTGCACGATATACCTGCACTGCCCCTTATGCTGCCTGTTTGTTGGCTGTATTACACCTGCAGGTAAGCCCAAGGAAGCACATGCAAGAAGTTGTCACCAGGAGGTTGTCAGGCAGGCCAAAGCAGTCTTGACTGCCCAGAATGGTGCAATTGACAATGGTACTGACACTCCCAGCCAGCCAGTTACACATGAATATACTGCAATGGTGGCTGCCAATGGATACCTGGCTGCTGCTGAGCTTTGTCTGCAGTTATGTCTGCCAGCTCTGGGAAGTCAGCTCTTGGACCTAGCAGCTGGTGAGTTAAGACCATGATGCGCTAGTATGCATGCCAGCAGTCATCTAGTGCAGGCTCTATCCTGGGACCCTGGCCTCCACCATATGTAGTGTGCAGCTCACTGCCTTGAGTGGGCAACTGCGCAACAGGAAGATGTCTGATTGCATGGTGAGAGAGAGAGAGAGAGAGAGACTACGCGCAGTGCCATATGGCACAGGCGTAATTTCAGGAGGGGACGTGCCTGGCCATCAGGTCAGACCTTCTGACCTTCACGCCCCCTACTTCAGCATCCCCTTAGGGTGATGCTGAGTGTACGTACTAACAATGTTTTCTGCGCCGTTTGTGTTTTCTATGCGATGGTGTCTTAGCATATGTTTCCTGTCTTTTGCGTCTGTTGGCTTTTGCTTGTTTGGGATCTTGCTTGGCTGTGAGCTTGGCGGTCCTGTATTTCCATATTCTTCCAAGGTGCTTGATTGACTGATAGTGCAGTCGCTTCAACAGGCCTTTCAGTGCCGATCCTGTCACTCCTAACTGCTCCATGTCTGATGTGAATGACTTGTAGATTGAACCGGATACCCCTATCAAAAGGTTGTGTCTGATTACCTTTGTGTCTGAGTCTGCTTGTGATATGTTTTCAGCAAGCGCTGCATGTTGGGCTTCTGCTCTGGATGTTTGTGCATGTGTGTCTGTGTCCCGGCAGTATTTGATCTCCACAATTGTGAACGTACTTGATGGTTTTTGGCCCGGATGGTACACATACATCAATATGTCAGGAATGCTTTCACATGTGTACAACACCTGTCTGACGTTCTTGGGTATACTAGACGGCAGGCATTGATCTTTTGGCATTTTGCAGTGTCTAGTATTTGCTGACGGCTGTGTTGTTAAGATTCTCTTGCGTGCGCCAACGTCTGATAGAAGTATCTCGCCTCCTCTGTCTCCTTGTGCTATTGCCTTTAGTATCTCTGTGCCGGCATCATGGTGTCTCTGATTGCATGGTTTCTAGGCTGGGACCAGACCACCACTCAATGCTTACAGTGCCATTGTAATAACTTATTTTCAGGTATCAAAGACCCTGCTGGTGTTCTGCTGAAGCGTACAAGGTTTGCTGCCATAGCTGCGTCACAACAGTCAGGTGAAAGGGGCAAAGCCATGCAGCTTCTCAGGGACTTGTCACAGCAGGTAGCAAAGCAAGAGGAGGACATGATGCTGATCCAGTTGCAGATGGGCGATATACAGTTCAAGGTGGGTTTGCCGGTCTTGTCTTGGGGGTTGTCGGAGCATGTATGTTGTCTGATGGTGTCCATGTGTGCATGCATAATCTGGTAGGTGTCTCTAACAGGATTCAAGGCATGGTGCCTGCCAATGATTGTTTTGGCTATGCAGGATGGCAATCTGAACCTTGCAAAGCAGCACTACAGGCGTGCCGTGCAGAAAACCCCTCAACTGTGTTCACCAAGGGTTTACCTGCAGTTGGCCAGCTGTTTCATGAGTTCTGGTGATGTTGCCATAGCTATTGATACCCTGCAATCGTGTTTGAGCACTTCAGCGAGTGATCCATATCATCCAGTATGGCTGGCGCCTTTTGCCCCTTTGCCAGTTGGGATGACAAGTCGCTGTGCCCCTGTCTGGTTGGGCTTGGGTGTAGCACACCTACGCCTATCTGATCACAGGTACGCTGCTACATCTTTTGGGTACTTGCCTGCAGCAAAATTGTTGCGGATAGCCTGTTTTGGAACCACCTGTCAAGTAGGCCGCCCCAGATGTCCTGTGCCAGCATGCACAGCAGATTGGCCAAGAGAAAGCTGGCCAGGTGGATGGAGCTAGGTAGCACATTAGCAACTGCAACACTGGCGTTGCAATGAGTCAGCTATTTGATTTGCCTGCTTACACAAAGTGTGCGTGGTGTGCACTGGGTGGCAGAATTGTTATTGTCAGTGCCGCATCAAACAATCACTGGGTGTTGTGTACACACATGGCTCTACTGCCCTGTCAATGCAGAGAATGTGAGCTGGCACTGTCAGAAGCAAACCTATGTGATCCTGAGCATCCCGGTGTTTGGGGATACTTGGCACTCTTATACCTGCAGCAGGGCAGAGATGCAGACGCACAAGCAGCACTCAACCAAGCACAAAGGCATGGCTTGAGGGAACCTCAGCTTCTTATGGACATTGCTGATCAGTATCAGGCAGCTGGAAGGTTTTCCCAAGCTGAAAGGCTGATGAAGAGAACCATTGTAACCGGGTTAGGTTCTGTCAAGGTGGGGAGCTGTGGCTGTGTCATTGAAAGCATTGGGGCTGCGGAGGATCAGCTACCATAACAATTGGCTGAAATAGCTGATGAGGATGAGGCCTGCCAAAGACACAAAAACAGTGTGGTCCAAGGCCTGCTGTGTATGCCACTCTGTACCGCTCTCTACACAGTTAGCTGTTACACTAGCATTTGCTTGGTCGTGTACACAACCATGGCTGTAAGGAAAACTGCCGCCACCAGAACCCTCACTCTTGCACAGGCCTCAAGCACCCATGTTCTTGTGGCCCTTGCAGGTGCGCTGCAAATTGGCAGCAGTTCTTTTGGCTCAGCATGATTATGAAGGTTGCCAGGAGCAACTGGCGGCCGCTGCTCAACAGGAGGCAAGCGAGGATGACAAAGCAATGCTTCTTTCTGTCTTGCAGAAGCTGCATGTGACATGGCCACATCTGTGAACAAATGATCCCAGTTATTGGTGTGAGATGATCCTATGGCCACCAGCCCATGGCATGGCTGGAAGAGTCGATATTGTTAGGAGATAATTTCACCATACATGTTCAACACTTCACAGGCTGCGTTGCAGCTTGTGTTATGCACAGGCTGCCTCAACATCGTGCATGCCATCTTGGCGTCCAACGCAAGATTCTTTCTGAAGTGGCCAACCATGCGAGTTTCGAAACTGAATTCAGCCAATGCCAGTGACCACTAGTGGCCGCCAGTCCACTGATCAGGTCATGTTCTGCTTGTGATATATTATATTGGTACGATAGTAGCCGCTACTTGAGTTAGCTTGGCACGGTGCCACATGGAATCTGTCCTGTCAGCAGTGTGACACACCCCATGTTGGACACGCTGCGGGACGGCTCGGTTGTGTTGCTGATCACATCACAAATCTTACAACAGCTGTCTGCAGACAGGAGTACATTCTGTCTGGCATATGCATTTATGTGGTGCATTGCACATACCATTTACTAGTGCAATACCAGCACTAATCAGAAAGAGGACTCGTCTAATCCTTTCTACTTAAGTTTTTACATAGTCTCTATGGCTCAGAGCCAGCAGCTTGCTTTGCACTTTACTACAGCATATCCACAACTGAACCAGGCTGGTCAACTTGAACGGTTCGTTTGTATCAGCAACGACTGGATCCGTACATATGAGCTTCCTGTAACTTTCAAACCCGAGCTTCTGCAGTACAGATACCTACATGGCTCTGTTACACATTACTGTGCTGGTGTCAAGTGTTACACATTACTGTGCTGGTGTCAAGTTACCAGAGCCCATTGGATGCACCGCTGTTCAACAGAGCGGCTCTAGAGCGGCTGTAAAAGCCTCGCCACACTTTGATACAGCAGCCCCACCAAGAAGTAACTGGTGCATACATATGCATGAAGCCTGTCGTTCCATTGTGGGAACTGTACCTCTAATGTGCACCAGTCACTGCGGCTTGGGTGTTGCAACAACTGCTTGTGCAGCTGACTCTGTCGTTAACAATGAAGAAGAAACAACATCACACAGCAGCACTGCTGTGGGCTATGAACCAGCTGCAGTGATCATGTGCCGGGCTGGCAGGACTGTGTTCAGCCATGCTGAACTGATCATTCGAACCGTTCCTGCGCCTGCCTACATCTGCCAACAATTTCGTCTACCACCCACATGATCAGTCGCTACTTGCTGAATCCATTGCAGCTGCTTCTCCCTTGATTAGGTCATGGCTCGACTGCCCATGCCAACAACTAAGATTGTTGCGCTCCCGTTTGCCTTTTCTTTCAACTGCACATCTCTTCAAGCTGCAAGAGCCTCAGCTTGCCTGGCATTGCAAGCTTTTGGAGGCATCTGAGTCTCGTCCGCATGGCTGTCCTTCCACCTTACAACTGCCTCCTCTTGCTTATACATAAACACCAACCCATAACAGGAGGAACAGAGTGCCCAACCCTAATGTCACTGATGCTGCAGCTCCAAGGACAGCTTCCTGATATATCTTTCTGCTGTAACGCGTTGTAGTGACTTGATATAGGAAATAGGCTGCTGATGCCACGATACCAGCTGTAAGAAGAACAGTGGCCAGCAAAGGGTACAACCCCTGTGGAACTGGTGAATGAACCGGTGCGCCTGTCTCCATGTGAGCGACTCAGGTGCACGCAGATCTGTTTGTTGATGCGAAAACACGCTGGTTACTGGTGATGCAACTGAGATCAGCGGAAAAGCCTAAAAGGAGCGCACAGAATTCAATTCGGTTGACAGTTGACACCAAGGTACAGGTCAAGACATACAGTTCACGACCTCCAGATACGAGTTTGTAAGCCACAATAACCTCAAGCTGTCAGCGGTCTGAGGCCCCTGTACGTACGTTGATAAATGGGCAGGGTATAACAGTCTCACAGTGTCAATGACTTTTCTTGCTGCATATTTGCAATCGAGGGCTATGACCGCTGACAATAAGCACAAGAGCCCTTCCAGAGAGTATGAACTTTGCCCTGCACTGGTGCTGGTACCGTCACGAAGTAGCGGGAGTGACTGCAGGACGCACTTGGGCTATGTAATGGAAAAGTTAGATTTACTACGATGTTTTCAGCGTTACTAGCTATTCTGCAGTCACCACTGCGAGCTGTGTAGGTCAAACCATTGTCGGTGGTAGCAGCACTTGATGAATTACAAGTTTGCGAATCTTCTTGGGGCTCCTTATAGAGGCGGCAGTATCATTCTACATGGAAGCGAGCTATTGTCTCCTGTTGGCAACCGAGTGTCTCAGGCAAGCTCCTGTTGCAACACTGCTCGTCAGGCTGCTGCTGCTTTGGGTCGCCCTGCTGCTAAATCACAGCACCTGCTCAAACAAGCATATGTTGGCCGTCATCAGTGAATCTGACACCAACTTCATATACATTATAAGTCCTCCCAAAAGTAAGCTGTGGTGACAGCTGCTGTGTTGCTGTCAACAGGTGCACCTGGCACACTCCACCAGCCAGACTCTACCGTTTGAGAACCTGAATCAGGTAGGTTCCGTGAGCCTGTAGTTGACTTGCCTCACTACCTATGTGACGAACTGCTTTTATTGCATCTAGGCACCTCAGCCACAGCGAATGCCCGCTGGCAGCCATGTCAGTCAGTCGAGCAACATCCCTGCTCCCCTCCTTCGACCTTGTTCTGCATCACAGACCTTGTGCTCCTACACCATACCTGTCATTCGTGTTTTGCTGCAGATCCGCACACTGTGTCTCAGTCCAGATGGTTCATTGCTGTTGAGCATTGATGAAACTGGTCGAGCATTGCTGATAGCTCGTCATCGTCGTGTTCTGCTTCATCACTTCAGCTTCAAGGGACCAGTGACAGCAGCACAATTCAGCCCAGATGGAAGATATGTGGCTGTGGCAGTCGGCAAGCTATTGCAGGTGGGAACAAGGGCTTCTTCTGACCCAGCCCACAAGCAACAGACTGAAGAACACACCCAACACCTGCAGCACATCTATTGCTGCATGTCATGATTGTGTTTTGTGACGATGCTGCCGTGAACAAGTCACTCACCTATTGTAACTCGTTCACTGATGCATCATCTGTCATTCAGGTGTGGCATGCTCCGGGTTTTGACAAGCTGCTGAGTCCCATGCAGCTCCACAGAACCTACGGCACCTGTCACGATACCATCACAGCCATAGACTGGTCAGCAGATTCACAGTTCATAGCTGTGGCATCAAAGGACCTCACAGCTCGACTTTACTCTCTCAACCCGGTGCCAGGGTGGACGCCCCCCACACTAGCTGGCCATAAAGACGCTCTGGTCGGGGTCTTCTTCACCACAGCAGCGACACAAGAGGCAGCTGAACTTGCAGGACAGCAAGCTGTGAGGTTGTACACAGTGTCAAGGGATGGCGCCTTGTTCGGATGGGCTTTGATGCCACCAGCAGTCACAGGTGATGCAGCGTCACCTGAACAGCCTGAGTTGTGTCAAGGCAGTTGGGTCTTATCTGCCCGGCACTTCTTCATGCAGCGGGGCGCAAGGCTGTCAGCAGCAGACTATCACAAGGTGTCAGGCATCTTGGTGGCAGGGTTCAGCAATGGGCTGTTTGAGCTGTATCAGCTGCCAGAGTTCCAGGTAAGGGGCAGCAGTAGAGGGGCTGGGAGTGCGGATTAATGGGGTACTGATGTGATGCGTGTTTGAGCAGCTATCAGACAAACATAAACCACAGACCTTCGTGCCTTCACCCTGTACTGGTACAAGCTGAGGAGCAGTAGCGTGTATTTTTGACACCTGCTGTATCAGGAAGAATGTGGTCCGTCTCATGTAAACAGCGGCAACTTGGCCAGTTTACTGCGTCATACATGCTCCCACTGAATTCTATGGCCAACTGGACTGCGAAAAGCCCCAGCAGATATGCTGTGCACGTCCTATCTGGAGCATTGCCATGTCACCCTGTGGCTGCTAAGTCATGTGACGACTATATCTCCCGCTGCAGGTCCTTCAGACATTGAGTGTGAGTCATGAACGCATCAGCTCTGTTGCCTTCAACACTGCGGGTGACTGGCTGGCTCTAGGGTGTGCTAAGCTGGGTCAGCTGTTGGTGTGGGAGTGGCGCAGTGAGGGGTATGTGCTGAGACAGCAGGGGCACTACTATGATGTGGCGTGTGCTTGTTATAGCCCAGACGGGGCAATTATAGCAACAGGTGAGCAAGCAGAACCTGCAAGAGACCAGAGACAAGATAGACTTGCTCTTCATCTCTGGACTTTGATATGTTAAGTAAAGTATTTGAACCATATGAGGTAATCACAAACCAGATGCCAACAATGGTGTTGCTGTATTGTCTGTTGTCTGTTGTGTTGTGGCCTTGTAGGTGCTGATGACTGCAAGGTCAAGCTGTACCAGATGTCCAGTGGCTTCTGTTATGTGACCTTCTCAGACCATTCTGCACCAGTAACTTCCCTGGCTTTCCTGCCCACTGGTGCAGCAGTGCTCTCAGCCAGTCTGGACGGAACAGTGAGAGCCTTTGACCTGTTGAGGTATCGCAACTTCCGCACGCTGACTGCTCCCAACCCTGTGCAGTTTGTGTCTCTGGCAGTTGAGAACAGCGGCGAGGTGGTGGTGGCAGGAACACAAGACGACTTCCAGGTGAGCAGGGTGTAGCTGCAGTTGATAGTAGCAAGTTGACGTCCTGCGGTCGTAGGGTGCAAAGAGTAGTTCCAGTGTTTGTACGTACGTGCTGCTTTGACCAACACAGTATTCAGAGATCGCCAAGGTGTATTAAGGCGTATTCCAATCATGTTTTTCTGAGCCTGCTGGGTATCTGTCCTGCTGTACACTGACGTATTCTGCTCATCAATCACTCCTGTGCTGTTGCAACTGCTATTGTACTTTCAGATCTATGTGTGGTCAGTCAAGACTGGCCGGTTGCTTGATGTTTTGTCAGGTCACGAGGGCCCCGTCTCAGGTCTTGCCTTCAGCCCCACACAGCCACTGCTGGCATCATGCAGCTGGGACAGGTGAGCAGCAGGAAAACTGCAACGGCTGGCAACAGAGTTTGCCAAACACCATAGCCTGGAGGTGGGGGTTGTTCGTTGAGGAACAACATTGAAGACAGGGCTCGCAGCTGCAGTAGCAAGTGATCTACATACCGTCTTGAAGTGCTTAAGATGCCCACAATGATCTCACCATGCTCACAGACTACATAAAACAATGTTTCCTACGTCTTGGAGATTGCAGTCAGCTGGCATTGCAAGTAGTCCTCACCTACCATCAGCTTGTATTGAGTGTAGCACTACCCTTCTATGAGTGGTGTGGCTGCCAGGAGTGCCATCAACAACTCACTGTGTTATGTGTTGCCCAGGACTGTTCGCACCTGGGATGTGTATGATGGCAAATCCCAGCTGGAGGTGTTGCAGCACAGTCACGATGTGTTGAGTCTGGCTTGGAGACCAGATGGGAAGCAGCTGGCTAGTGCAACACTGGATGGACAGATCTACTTCTGGAATGCTCAAGTGAGGCATTCATTAGAACATGAACAGGCACATGAACAGGCACATCAACCACCGATTGCCAACAGCATTTCTACAAGCAGAGCTACCCACAGCCATAAAGGCACCAGCATGCACTAGCTTGGCCAAGTCAACAAACAGCAACAGGAGCAGCTGTTGTTGTTATACCCGGCAAAGTTGTTCTGCTGTGTGGATCTTCTCAGCCACCACCACCAAGGGGCCATTGCTGGTAAACCTCTCACATACCTGCTGCTCCTGCTGCTGCTGTCCCCTCGCCCCCTCATATACAGGATGCTGTTCTTGAGGGTGTTATTGAGGGGAGGAGAGACATCAGAGGTGGACGCCTGGCCACTGACAGACGTGCTGCTGGCAACCTGTCTAGTGGTGCTGCCTTCACCAGCCTGGCTTTCAGCGCTGACGGGAGTCTGCTGTTTGCTGGTGGCCGCAGCAAGTTTGTGTGTGTTTATGATGTGCAGGAGAAAGTGCTGCTCAGGAAGTTTCAGGTTAGCATGGCTTACATGATGGTGGTATCGTGCTTCTGAACGTTGCCATCTTGCCCAAGTCTGGTACAGCAGTGTATCTGCATTGCCATTGTTGGTTGATGCATCTTGGAGAAGGCTTCATGCCTAGGTCACCTGCTCACAGCTTGTTACCAAAGTTCGGGTGGCCTGATATTGCCTGAGGTGGTGATGCAGTTCACTGGAATGCAAGCCCGCAGGAATGATACAGTCTCTCAGTTGCCCAGGTGAAGCATGCCGTTTACAAGAAGCTCCAGACGATGTCAATCCAGTTGTATGCTTTTTTTGGCACAGCACATCACCTTTGCGCTGCTGTTGCTGCTGCTGCTGCTGCTGCTGCTGCTGGTTGTGTCCTGTCCTTCAGGTGACTCACAACCGTAGCCTTGATGGTGTGCTTGATCAGCTGAACAGTAAACACCTCACTGATGCGGGACCACTGCAGCTCATCAACCATGAAGATGATGACTCAGATGATGAACTGTTACCAGCAGGTGGGTGGGCAAGGGGACCTGGGACATGGACAACAAGTAACACCAGATATAAACAGCTGCTACAGCATCAACATGGGAGTATAGAGCAGCAGATGTGTCTGTGTGTTTTGAACTTCATTCTGTTACAACTGTCAGGGTTGCATTGTCCTGCTGGTCTATATTGGTTTGTGCTGTTGAATACAGCCACATGACATGCTCCAGACTGACAAGCAGTATGCTCAGCAGCCAGAAAATCACCTTTGAAACATGATGCTTGCAGTAGCGAGTAGGGTAGCTGCCTCTCAGGACTTGTGTCATGCTTTGGACACTAGAGGATAACAATACATGGTATAGTCTGCTGGTCTTTCCCGTTCTTCTTATTTCTAATACTCTGTCGTACGTTCCTGACGCACACCTTCAGGAGGTGATCCAGCAGCAGCAGCTGATGTACCAGGCACATCTGGTCGCAAGCGTCCTGTTGCCCGCACTCGTGCTCTTGCTCTTAGTCCAACAGCAGCAACCTGGGCAGCAGCAACCACTGAGGGCCTGCTGGTCTACGCCTTGGACTCTGGACTCAGTTTTGACCCAACGGACCTCACAGAGGCGCTCACTCCAGCAGCGTTTCATCAGGCTCTGGCTGGAAGGGCCTTTGTACGTGCACTGCTGATAGCTCTGCGCTTGAATGACATGAAGCTGCTGAAGCATGGCCTCTTGAGTGTGCCAGTTGGCCAGTTGAGCACTGTGGCGGCTCAGTTACCAGCCATGTTCATGCAGCAGATACTGACGAGCATCGTGGAGTGTTTGGAAGAGAGTCCACACATGGAGTTCTTATTGGGCTGGGTCAAGGCGTTGCTGGTGGCACATGGGCCGGCATTAGCAGCAGCGGCAAACGGGGGGACTGTGCTGAAAGCAGCAGTAGTAGCAGGCGGTGTGGGCGGCGCTGCTGCTGCGAGTGCTGCCGGTGGTGGAGGGGTCACCGCTGCGCTTAGAGCGTTACAGCAGGTTGTCACCAGGCTGCAGAAGGACTTGAGCAGTACAGCAGAGGGGAACGTGTATCTGCTGGATTACATTATTGCAGCGGGTAAGTTACATGAGCAGCAGCAAAAGCAGCAGGAGCAGACGGGCATGGAGGTAGACGACCAACAAAATGGTCAGCAGGCAGCCGAAACACAACAAGCAGCGGCAACTCAGGCCACACAACAGCGTGGTGAAGGTAGCAACGTAGTAGTAGGCGGTAGTCGTGGCAAGAAGGCCAGCAAAAGCAAGAGCAGGAAGTGATATGGCTGCATCATGCTGTCACATGGTAGTGTGCTGGGGTCACTAGTTGTTGGAGAAAACATTTCGTATCTGCATTGTGTGTATTTGTCGCACTTATGCTGATTGGTAGTACGCAATATGCAGCATCTGAATCCACTTGGTATTACCAACCCCACTTTATGTTATCTGCTGACTGTGCCAGATGACTCACCCTACGTGAGACCCACTACAAGCTGATTTGTGGCGTGTCAGCTGATTGGCCCTTGTTGGTTTCAGTAGCGGTTGTAAGTAGGTCTCGTACTCCTCATCGTGTCGGAGGCGTTCCGGATGCCAGTTCGATACCTGTGCAACCGGTACGACTCTAGTTGCTGACACTGATTACCAGACAGGAATTGCTTTGAACGATATTGCTGTAACACTCGCTCGACAAGTGCTCAGCACATAGCACGGAAGCTCCTTGAGTACACTTACCAGTATGCTGTTGCAGCGGTTATCCCGGACATATGCACGGTGGTGTGACCACCTGCCCACCCTCTCAAGGTCCCTGTCATCGGCAAATCCTGATTTACTTGTTGATAGCACGTCAGGAGGCATCGGCATCACAGCAGAGCAGAGGGAGATGCAAAACCTAGCCAGGGAGTTTGCTGCTGAAAAGATGTTGCCACATGCAGCAAAATGGGATGAACAAAAGATCTTTCCTGTTGATGTGATGAAGGAGGCTGCTGAATTGGGGTTTGCAGGTGAGCAGAGTTCTATGAACAGCAAGGAATATGTTGCACACATTCATGGTTCAATGTCTCAGCTGTGACAGCAGTGTTCAGCTTCATCAGCTGCAACCTCTCAAGGGCATATTACAGTAAGTGTCACATGGCAGGCTACCTGCACTGACACTGCAACAACGCAACACAACTAGGCTGCTCATACCCCTGATGTGTAATAGTGCAATTGTACTGTATTGTATCATGTCAGGCCTCTACATCCCCGAGGAGTATGGGGGTTCAGGTCTCGGTAGGTTGGATGGTGCACTCATCTTTGAGGGCTTGTCATACGGGGATGTGTCTACTGCTGCTTACCTCACCATACACAACATGTGAGTGATCACAAGGCAACAAAGGTTGAGAAGTGCAACTGCTGACCCCTCCTGGCCACCCCAGCAGATTGACTATTAGCTCTGAGTACCAGTTTGATTGCTGGCATTCTGGTCATGTGGCGGCAGGTCATCTCACGCACAAAGAGTGCTTGACTATGGCTGAGCTAAGTATGTTGCACTGTTCCTGCCAAGCACTCTCTGCTACACCTGAACACACCCTCATACAGCACGACTGTGTTGTTCCAGGGTGGCATACGTGTTGCACAAGTTTGGCTCTCCCGGCCTCAAGCAGAAGTATCTCCCCAGTCTGACCTGCCTAGACAAGCTGGCCAGCTACTGTCTGACTGAACCTGGCAGTGGCAGTGATGCAGCCAGTCTGACCACCACGGCGCTGCCTGTTGAGGGGGGCTGGCTGCTGTCAGGCAGTAAGGCGTTCATCAGCGGGGCAGGGGCCTCAGATGTGTACCTGGTCATGGCCAGGTGTCAGGTAGGGCTGGAACAGGACAGCGGCCTGGGAGTGATTAGATAACCACTTGGATTGAGCAGCAGAGTGCCATCCAGCATGTGAGCTGCTGAAGTGGGAACAATCACAAGTGGCAACTGGTACTTCTTGGCACAATCAGCAACTCCTACCAACGCGCTTGACAGCAATGCTGTTATGACTATCTGGTGTCAATGCTAGAGATCGGTAGCCTGAAGTTGGCTCACAAATTGCAGGAGATAGTGTCAACCACCAAGTGTTTGATGTACAGGGCACACCTCCCAATCCCTTGGAGGCAGCAGCAACTTCAGCAGCAGAACATCACAGTCAACTGGACACCAGCAATCCAGTCGTTGCAGCAGCAGCGGCAGCCAGCAGCAGCAGTGACACCAGCCAGTTGAACTCTGCACAACCTGCAACAGCAGCTGGAGCAATAACAGCCTTTGTTGTTGAGAAGAACTTTCCAGGTATTTGCAACAGACCGTCTCCACATGCTTGCTAGACTGCACAAAGATGTCATTTGAAATAAACTCCGAGCACCTCGCAATCCAAATCACGTCTCCTTTCATCCATGGCGTCCTGTCCTTGGGATATTTGACTTGTGGTTTAGGCTTTTACTGCTTGTACATTGCAGCAGTTGCTGCGATAAAGTGGCAAACTTTGCAATCATGCAGCAAGTCAGCAGCGGCCACAGGCTATCACTGGTCGCTTGGCCACTCTGCTGGGTCTGTGTTATTGCAGGTGTGAGCTTTGGTGCCCCTGAGCGCAAGATGGGGTGGCGCAGTCAACCTACTGGCACAGTCAACCTTGACAAGGTGTTTGTGCCTCATGAGAACATGGTCGGCCAGCAGGGATCGGGGTTTAAGATTGCAATGCATGCACTGGATGGGGGAAGAATCAACATTGCGGCATGCAGGTGAGGTGGGCAGCATGAGTGCTGACGGTTGGGGTTCAGGAGCAGTGCATGTACAGCATGTACTGCTGATAGCAGCAGAATCAAATCTTACGAACCATATACAATGTCTTCAGCCGCTACCCCGCCTGCTTTCCTGATTAAATATCCGAGTCCCTGACCAGCATTGCTGTGTCAAGCGTCACTTTGAAGTTAGATGGGTCGCTGTACCCTGCCATACACTTGACCATTCCATCTTGTCTCCTCAAGGAGTGTTGTTCATGTGTTCTTCTCTGTGTGTCTGTGTGCATGTTGATTTCACAGTCTTGGTGGCGCCTCATTCTGTCTGGAGTATGGCTGGCGGTATGCATCAGAGCGTCAGCAGTTTGGTCAACCCATTGGGTCCTTCCAGGCCACTCAGTTCAAACTGGCAGACATGGCCACACAACTGGAGGCCAGCAGGGGAATGGTCAGGGCAGCAGCAGCAGCTCTAGACAGCCAGTCTCACCGAGCAACACTGGCAGCAGCAATGGCAAAGAGGTTTGCCACAGACACATGTTTTGGCATTGCTAATGATGCTTTGCAGTTGCTGGGAGGATATGGGTACTTGCAGGTGAGCATGAGGCCCTGCAACTGTTGAGGGAGGCAACAGGGCAGCAGGGCAGATAGACTAGCCATGCAGCAATTGACACTGCAGCGTGCTGTGTTGGTGTCGTGCGCCTCAGGAGTAGTGTGCTGAAGCTGACGAGTATGGTAACATGAGCCAGCACAAGTCACGTCCAGCATCCATCATGGGACCACATATATGTGGCTGTCAACACTGGGGAGCCACTTGCCAAAAGAATCTGCTGCTTGCACCAGGAGAGCTTCCCAGAAGAGCCAGCAGAGTTGAGTCTGGTGAGCAATTTGACATGCTGCTCCTGCTGCTCTGCTGCTACTGTTGCCGTAGGATCACCCAATCGAGCGTTACTGCCGTGATCTGCGTGTGCACAGCATACTTGAGGGCACCAATGAGATCATGCGGGTCATCATACACAAGCAGCTACAGCGCCTGGACTACCACTAGCACTGCAGGAGTGAAGGGGGCAGGTCTGGTCAATGCAGGGTTAGGCAGCATGCTACTGGCACTGCAGGCTCTGCATGCGTGTACCACCAATGGCCAGTCGTCTGAACCTTGTTCAGGGAGTGTGCTGGTTGGACACACACATGATGCACATGTGCAAGCCACAAGCGAGTACTTGTGAAGTGCAATTGGAAGTGTTGGAGGTTGCTGGCATGCGGGGGCACCTGAACAACGTAAAGGCTGACAAATAAGGACTTCCCTGTGCAGTGTTGTTATATGCTGCAGTGACAACATGCTGTGCAGTACAGTACAGCCTAGCTGAGCCCAGCATGTAACAAGGAACACACTGTCTCGACGTCAGTGTCAAGAATGAAGGCATGCGTTGATGACCACCCTTTCTATTCTGCATTCTGGCTCATAATTGAATCGGACTTGTTGCTATCTATTCTTATGGCAGACTGATCTGCCGGACCGCTGCTTGCGAATACTGCAGCACTGAGTTCTGCGCATGCCTTCAACAATACGATGAAATCTCGTATTTGTAGTTCGATAGTCACCGTGTTCTTGACAGCTCTGGTAACACCTGCAACGGCAAATAAGTTCACTGACGCAGTAGCAAACTCGTTGGCCAGGACTTTCAGCTATGAGAACCTGCTTCGGCACAAAGTGGAGTGCGCATTCATTTGCTTCATCATCTTGTACTTCATATTGGCGATCCTGGGCACACTCAAGAACAAGCAGGTAGCATCAGTGTGGCTCAGGTGGGGACCTAGTCCAGACTCGGCCTCAGCAACTCATGTTCGCCCCGATCTCAATGAGCTTACCACGTGGTTCTCATGGAGATGGTTACTAATGCTTCCACCGGCTACAGCATTGGGCGACCGGGTAAACCGTGTTGCACAGGGCTATATTGCATCACTGCAGTGGCACCGGCAATGGCAGCTGCACCATCAACTCAACTGACCCCCCAACCCCCTCCCCACCCCCACTTGTATAGGCACCGCGGATAAACACAGTGTTCTTCTGACTGCAGGTTCCTAGGTGCAGAGGACAGCGTCCTAGCCCGCAACTTTTCAGTACATGGTGGTATAGATGGCAGTGCCAGCAAGGAAGAGCTCTGTTGGAAGGAAAGTGCAGACACATACAAGTGTTATGTCAGTGGGAGGAGATATTGCTCCGGTGCTCTGTTGACACTCAAGCTCAAGGCCAGGCAAGACCTGTTTCAGCAGCTCTGGTAAGTATTGGCAGCACAGCAGGACTGTCCACTGATTTGGCACATTCCACCAGTCAGCCTGGCAGATGTACGCTGGCAGCTACATCACACACAGCAGCAGCCAGAGTGCAAGCGATAGCTTGGATTGAGCCCTGTAGCAAAACTTGACTGAGCAAGGCAATGCAGCCGCCGAGGTGCCCAACATACACACAGCAGAGGGCCTGTCAGCACTTCGTCCCATACTCATCAGCTGACTTAGCCAGCAGTAACAGTAGGTGCTGCTGTGACAATGTACTCAGCACAAGCTGCAACTTCCCAATATGGAACAAGAGGCAGCCTTCGACTTGAGGCTTTGTTTTATTTCTCCTTATTGAACCCTGTGGTCCATGCTATGAGCTAGGTGTCACTGTTGCTGCTGCTGGTGCTGGTTCTTGGCTCTCTCAGGTCCCTTGTCTCCCCCGCTGCTGATGAGCTGGAGGTTGAGGTGTTCATGTCTGAGTCAGTGATGCCTCAGACAGTGATGCTACTGGGCCAGCCCAAGGTCATCAAAGCTCTGCTGAGAGACAATGCAGCTTACGGCAACTATGCCAAGCTGCTGCAGGTCAGCAATGGGGGCTGCAGCATTTGCATTTTGGGGCTAATGGAGACCTGTTGATGAGCACGTCTTATGCCTGCATCAGCTGCATTGTGCCCTTCTTGCCGTTCTTTCTCTGTACATGTGTGAGATGACAGACTTTATTGCAGACAGTCTGCTACACTGATAGGCCAAACAATAGTAGTGGCAGTCTTGGTGTATGCTGCAGTTCCGAAGAAATCCCTGCTGTCATGGTGTTGACCCAAGACTTCTCTGCTTGTGATGTTTTGCCTCTGTCACCGCTGTCAGGTGTCCAAAGAGCGAGTGGCTGGTGGCTGGTCTAATGACAAAGTGACAGTTGCTGCTGAACATGCTGCCATGTTTTATGACCTGCTGAACACTGATGCTGCTCTTAGCCGGGCCCTCCACCTCAAGTGGCTCAAGTGTGTAGTCATCAGCAGTGAGTCACCACCAGAGGCAGACCCACCGGGACCAAGGTTGAAGCTCAAGATCACATTGCCACCTGAATTGCAAGCAGAAGATGTCAATACACTGCTGGTAAGGAGCGACATTGAAAACCGAACCTGCTCACAGCTGCTGTCGGTTGTCTGCTAATGCTGCACACACTCGGTTCTAGTATGCTGCGAGCTGAATTAGTCACCTGCAGGATTCTCATCTCAAAGCTTATCGCGCCTGCTGTTCCTGCTACTGCTGTTGTTGCTATTGTGTTGTACTGCAGTCATGTGCATTCATGTTGGTTGATCTGGTGGGCAGCTACAAGGTGTCACCTGAGATGAAGAAGAAAGCAACAGACTTACGGCAGAAGATACAGCAAGAAGCGGCAAAGAAGGTGAAAAGCCATACGTAATGTAGTTAGTCACGATCAATCTTCCTGACATGCCATAAGCACAGGAGAATATCGGCGTTTGAGCAATGACGTCTGCATGAATCAGTTAGACAACAGAGACCAAAAGAAGGGTGGCCAGATCATCACACTAGTCTCAAGGCAGCATATGCTGAGAATGTCAATGTGCATTGTACACTTTGCTGCACGAGCTGAAGTCTTTTCACATAGGGGATACTGCGTCAACCTGCAGTTATTGCTGCATCATGCCGTGTCTGTGCTGACTGCAGGGCAGTGAAGACCGGCAAGAGCTCCTGCAGCAGAAGCGCATGGAGAAGTTGGAAGCAGAGCGGGTGAGAGTCTGGTTGATTAGCAGCTGCGACGGAGTGACACATACTGTGCAGCAGCATGTTGTGCTCTGAACCCATGATGTGTATGTCATAACAATGTCCAACTCTGCTGCCATCACATAGCAGTATGGTCCCATACAACTTCAATTATTCATGGTGTATGATGCTTGCCAACACAGTGGCAAGTGAAATGAGATATTGCTAGTGCAGCTGAGTGATGTAACTTGGTTGATAGTAGTGATTGCTGCTGCTGCTGACGCATCTGGCGTCACATAACATGTGGCATTCAGCCAAGTGACCTCATCTGGAGACCATGCTTGCACCATCATCACGTGAGCAGGAGCAACCTCAGGTTGCAGCTCTCAATTGCTGTTGGTGGTTCTGCTCCGCATCTGTTGTCATCTGTCACAGGCGAAGGCGCGTGCTGCTGGACCAGCAGCACTAGCAAAGTTTGAAGAGAGGTTGCAAACAAGAATGAGGCAGAAGGAGCTGCGCAAACGGACAATGCGGATGTAGTTGTTGTTGTAGGCACAAGTACCAACAAGACTTTGAGTGGGGGCCTGCGTACTAGCATGTGGGGTTGCATGCAAGGTGGTGGTGGTGGTAGGCTTCTGCTTGAAGGCTCAGTTGAAAGCGCACAGCGTGTGGTAACAGTCTAGTGGGTACTTGGTGATATTGTTAATCTGGAGTCATCCTCCATAAGGTAGTAGCGACACCTTCTCTAGCCACGAGGCTCTTGGAATTCTCCATAAGCTATCCTGTCTGTTGAGTCAGGATGATTCGGAATGTTTTCACAATTGTGCGTATCCAGTGCTGGATCAAGCAACTGTACCTGACGCGTATGCTACCTAACAGTCTCTCTTGATTCAGAGTCTTGAAGGCTGCAAGTGTTGTTACCCTTTGAGGGTTATCACCTGTAAGGAGCCAACACATGGCTCATGGGAGTAAAATATATAGCAGAAGACGATGCATAGCCCAGGTTCAAACTAAGCATATGCTAGACGCAACCATCAACAGGAATTGCCACAATCTGCAACCAATGTACCATCAACAATCCAGACTCCAAGTTAGCGATCCACCAAGCTCAGGAGTAACTTTATATGTACTCAACTTTCTGCAACAAGTACGGCGGCAACATCTGATAGCTGAGAAGCAACCAAGAGTATGCAATCACAAGTAGAGCCCAGAACGCATAGACACATACAGGGAACAGGGGGGGACTGACACACTCGCTCCTAGGGTGGATAAAATCCCTCCAACTCCTTTGCTTGATACATAACATAATCTTAAATAACAATATTTTTACCTTAAGTGACTTCCCGTAGCCAACGACATTTGGTTTGAACGTTCAAGCACTGCAGACCTGTATGCCCAGCACTGCTGCCATCATAGTATGCTATCTGATACAATGCCCAGCATTGTAACAGCAACGCCTAGCAGCAATAACACAGCATACTCCGCGAAGCATACCGATGATATCACTCCCCTTTTACACAGACGCCAGAAGCGGACAAAGACATGTGATGTACAGCAGCACGACATGCAGGTGTTTGTACGTGCAGCAAGCAGTACATAGCACACAAAGGATGGCTGCAATCAAGACGCTGAGCGGAGCATTGGCAGACTGTAAGCACAAAAAGCCTCAAGTGCGGCCCATGTAAGTCTCTGCAAACACATGTTTGATGGGGGCTGTCATGCTGCTAGAGCGCGTCTGTCTGACAACTCCAGAGCCTCGGACACGGTGTCGGACGGCGCCTCAAGCGGCTCCGACGGTACGAACTTGCCAACGATGCGTCAGGCAGGAGTGTTGATGATATGCACATTAGCTCGAGCCAATGGCAATTGTGCCTTGCTTTTCGCAGTGCTCCTAAATGTTACGCTGCTTGCTGCACGACTGTTGCTGGGGTTGCATTGCCAACGGTGGTGTAAGTGCTAGCTTCCATGGAGCAAAGTTTATAATGGTAATTACCCCTTAGTATCTCGAGCAAGTGTCACGAAGCACTTGCAAGTGAGCTGCCTAGGCAGCCTCTCACCGTTCATAATGAGGAGACAGAAGAGGTGCTTGTCACAATCACATCCAATGGGATCAGATCTACTGTGCACGTGTACTGTACAATGCTTCATGGGCAAAGCACTCCACAGATATGCTGTGTCAACCACTCTCAACTCGAGGTGCTGTGAAAGCAAAAGGTTGTAGAGAAGTCATGCGCCTTGCAAACATATCACAAACAGCAGTCCCAACACATCTGTCCAGTCCCAGGTGTCAATGTAAAATCTTTACGACCACCAGCAAGTATTTCAGCTGCAAGTGTCAGTGTCTAAACATGGGTGTACTGCCCACAGTCGGGCCCAATGACAAGGATGCATGTCAATCCACCAGTAATCATGCAATACCAGCATGTGAGCACAGCATCAAGTACTTATCAAACAAATCAACTATGGCAAACGGCACATACACACAACTGGTCTGCTGTAAGGTCGTTCCACTTGCACCAGACCTTCAGTATTGCTGCTATGAGGCTCAGGCAGAATCCAAGCGGTCCGTTGCAATACAACATGCACAATCAAGCAGGAGCTTGAGATTTTCGTGACAATAAGCACTCAGAGAACACCAACTGCAGCTGTTGAGCGCACAGAGTTGGAAGCTTATGTCACCACAAGTGCCGCAAAACCAGCATAGACCATGGCAGTGTGACAGGTGGCCAATGAAACCATTCAGGCAACCCAACCAACAGCATCTAAAACATGCTGGCACTGTTGAGGTTCTGCAATGCACACAGTCATGAAAGTGCATTGCATGACAGATAGCGGATCAGTTGTACAACTCCATGAGAAACAAAAGTTTCCTTGTAATTCTGTGCCCAGAACTGCAGTCTTTGAGGACTAAAATGCAAGTCATGAACAACTTCCCTCACAGGAAGGCACAACATTAGAAGTCTGAGGCATGCTGCTGCGCTCCTCATTATCACATGATGTACAGAATTTTGATGCAGTCATACAAGTTGGTATACACGCTGCATGACCATCAGTCACAGTCAGTGTGATGAGGTGTCATGTGAGATGGATGCATGGAACCCACACTACATCAGAACCTGGGCTGCCAAACAGCTATGTCCAGCTGGGGCTTGTCAACCTCCATATCAAAGCACACAGACCCTGCACACTGACTTAGACATATGTCTGCATGTGTGCTGATGCATGGAAAGCTGTATCTATTCAAAGTACAACACATTCTCTGCCACTGTCCAATTGGTACTCTCACTGGCTGCAGGGCTGGCGACACCACGACTTCTGCTGTCCGACCCAGGCTGAAGCTCTGATGCAGACAAGGTAACAGAATCAGACAAAGCCCTCCACTGCACACTAGACCTGTACTGATTCACCTCAAGCAACTCCCCAGCAGCACCTGCACATGTTGGATCAAAAGCCACCATTCTGAGAGGTGTGCTGAAGCTATCAGGTGCAGCGGGATCTGGCAACACAGCTGTTGAGAGGCCTTGATCTGCTGTGCCTGTCCTGCCAGCGCTGCTGTTGACTCTCACGACCTCACAACTGCTCGACACAGCTGCAGCACCAGCAGGCGATGCATCAGCCCCCACAACAAACTTTGAACTGAACCTTTGTGGACTGCTGCTCCCCCTGTTGCTGCTGCCACCACTGCTGCCAAGCTCAGCATCACGCAACCTGCCGTGTGCTACGAGGCTCTTCATTGAGGTGCTGCTGGCTCTAGAGGGGCTGCCCAGACCAGACTTCATACTCCTCAGCCTGCTGCCACCACTGCCAGCAGCCATCAGCAAGCCCTCCTGTGCACCTGCTGCAGAAGCTGCTGGACTACTCACATCCTCCACTGAGCTGGCGATGCTCTTGCTGAGCATTGACTGCAGTCCTGATTTTGAGGCAGCAGAAGCATCCAGTTCAACCGGACTTGCAATGGTTGTTCTGCGCTTGACCGGGCTGCCATACCTTCCACCCACCAGTCCACTGTTGACAGCACCAGCACCAGCCGTTGGACCTCTGAGGAACATCTTTGGCGGACTGTCTGCTTGCCCTCTGGCTGCAGGTGCATCTGCTGCACTGTCATCCACTAGACCCAGATGCACAGCAGCATCACCTGCATCCTGGTCAAAGCCCTCCGAGGTGATGCTACTTGCCAGTGCATGCTCCAGTGATTGCTGCTGCACCCAGCCATCAAGCATGGCCCCACCTGAGGCATTGACATCAGCACCATGCTGCTGCTGCTGCTGTGCCAGGCGTTTCTGTTTCTGCCTCATCTTTTTCTTCTGGTTCTTTGTGAGCTTCTTCTGCTGCTGCTGTTGCCCCTGTGCCAGTACTTCTGTTGCACCTGCTGCCTGCTGCTCCACATGCTGCAGGAGACTGTCGCTGCTGCCATGAGCAAGTCGGGACTGTTGCCGCTGTGCCACAGATGCCAACGCTTCAGATGCAGCCGCCTGCTGCTGAGACACAACTGAACTCCTTGATACCCCAGACTCATGCTTGCCAGCATCATCACCAACACTACCTGGTGTCACTTGGCTCGCACTGCCCACTGCAGAGGCAAACTCTGCCTCTGTCATGCTTCCTATCAAGACATCTGCTTCATCATCCAGACTTGCTGCACTATTGAGGCTCCCAGCACTACAGGAGCTGTGAGGAGGGGAACCAGAAGCTGGAGAATTCATGAATGAGTCTGACCCAGCAGCAATCTTCCTCAAGCTGCTGACAGCTATAGCCTCAGGAGTCTCAGGTTCAGCGTGACAGGCTCCAGCAGGCAATATGTCTGACTGCTTGGGTGTGAAGTAGGGTGTAGGTACAGCATCAGCAGCTGAGGTGAGAGCATCAGTAGACTTATCAGTGGTAGAAGGTCGACATGACACAGTGAGGGGAGTGACAAACTCTTCTTGCCCATGCTGCTGGTTCCTAGGTGTTGGGGACTCAGCTGCGGCAGCTGGAACCATGCCAATGCTGCTGGAAGCACCTGGACTGCTGTTGATAGCAGCTGACGCACCCAACTCTAAGCTGGCTGACATCTCAAATGGTACAGGTGAGAGGTTCAGTGGCAGGAGTCTATGGTCTGCCCTGCTGCTTATGCTGCAAGCAGTCCTCTCGGCACTCTTGGTACCACCAGCA